>JANSTU010013865.1:0-29602 GCA_027564075.1 Bolitophila hybrida | reverse complement strand
TCATTGCCCCATCACGGATGAGGTGCCTACGGGTGCTGAAACGCGGTGGTTGTGGGCGATATAGACCCTAAGGGTAGATGGTCGTGCGCTAGTTACTTATGCTTCGGCGTACCAGGAAACTGGAGATATCTTTGTCAGAATCAAACGAGAATTCCCATTCTCCAAGACCAGTGTCGACTTTGCGAGACCGTTCGGAATCGATACTAATACTTTGCGAAGCGATCCAGAGGCGATAAAGAAAAAAATATTGCTCCAGTATCTTCGAAACTTTGCCTTATGCCTTGAAGTCCATTCAACATTTCACCAGTCCTTTGAGGTCTTCTGAAACGTCCGAATTAGGTGAGTGGGTGTTTTTTATGGGATGCTCTACCACGTGTTCTTGACCATTGCCGATCGTTTCCAGTAGTAGAGGACAACTGGAAGTTGATAGAGGTACGTAAAAAAAAATATTAAAAACTAATTATGATGAAAATCTTTTTAATGTTTACTTGTATTTTAGAGCACCATTCTTAAAAATACATCATAAAATAAATAAAATAAAACTAAAACCCGCAGATACTCTCAAAAACAAAAATATGTGCTATGTAAACCTATCGTCGTGTGTTTATAGTATAAATGCAAACAATAACAAAGATTACCGCATTTAATATGAGGGTATTGATCTTAGAATTTTAAATGAGATCTCTAATAGTTGCTGATCATTATTCCTATCGAAATTTTCACTATATATGCTTTACCTATTTGATAGAATTGAACCTATTGCAACGTACTGGCGTACAGCAGCTCAATTACATGAAATTACACAAATTCAGAATTTTATTGTAAACTGTACATTGCCATCAATCAACTTCGAAAGTTCGTCTCTCGCAAACCTTCAATTTGCCGATGAGAGGTCAACTCATGCACGCGGTCCAACCATAATTATATATGTATATTTGTATAGTGTAGGTGAATATGTGTTGTTTGTTGACTTATAAACATATAATGGCGCTCGCCGATCGGTCTTCGTATATACAATATAGCTTAACTCGAGTCGCGAAATCTTATAACTGAAGACAGAAAAAAACTTTCGCTTCGTGATGTTCCAGACTCGGATTAGGTCATGATTTACCCAAAATATTACGTTACGATCTCGGTGCATAGAGTATTTTTCGAATGTAGCACTTTAAATCAGTAGGTTCATCATGGTATTAATAGCTATTTCAGAAATAGGTTATTGATTTGGAATAACGGAACACTGTTGAAATCAATTTACATATTCACAAGCAACCTGTAGTTTGTATCAAAAAATGCATAAGGAATGTATATAAACGGCGTCCATCATTTATATTGTCCTTGGCTAAAAGTAACCCACAAAAAAGGTTTTTTGTGAATGATACTTCTCTGTTAATTTTCAATAAACATCGTCATTCCGATTACCTAAGCATAATTCAATACAACATATATAATATCGTTGCTATAAAATATAAAATGGTCAAGGCCAAACACGTTATATTATAAACAATGCAATGCAATCTTACAGATACCTGACACACACATATTGTATTCATCTTTTGTAAAAATTAAATATTTATATTTTATTTAGTACACAGAGGCTCAATTATCGAGTCTTCGGATTCGTGCGATGCCACAGCGTATTAGGAGAAGCTCATTGAGGCTTGATATTTGTTGTTATAGTCAAGTCATAAATCAAGTCATAACTGGCATATTGTTAAGTTTTCACCGTTTTGTAATACAGTTAGTTACATAATTATTTGGACACGTAATTTTAATTTCTATTTTAATGGAGTATTTAAAGAAGATTTGTATGTAGTCTTTTTATATCCATTCTTTAAAGATATCCGTTTAGGTTTAAAATTAGATTTATTTAAGATGAGTCATAATTTATTTATTTATTTTTTTAATAAATTTGTATTTGAGGTTTTTTAATAAAATAATTATTATTTGCGATATGTCAAGTGTAAGATATGACAGCTGCAACCGCCTCGGCATGGAGTAAACCAGTTTGTTGGTGTTTCCACGAACATTTTATCTTATTATTCTTTAAGAGCATTTTTCAGAGAAAGTTCTTATATTTTATTTGACGTTTTCGGACCGACAGATCCAACTAATACCACAAATTCTCAATTGGATTGAGGTCAGACAGAAACTGTGCGGCAGTCTCAATGAATTTTGGGCAGTGGTATAGACACCAATCGCGGACAACATGGGTTTTATGCTTCGGATCATTGTATTGGTAGAATATGACAGTTACAGACCTTTCGCACGTTCATCATTTGCTTGTAAGTAGTTCTAAGAACTTTTATAGTGTAATAAGGGTGCCGTTGAAATAGCGCTATTGAATTGAATTGAATTTGCCGTTCGTGCTATATAGCTCCTCAACACTCAATGGGGTTTTTAGCATATTTATATTTTTATATCAAACTTCTTTGTCCGACCCATTATATGTTAGTGTGTGGACCATCACCCCGTCTTTGTAGACACCTCCGCCCACCTCGACCACCAAAAAGCGATACAAACAAAATATCTTTATAAGATATTTGGTTTATTAGGGTTTGTTCCAGTCTAGAATTTTTAAATTTAAGTTACATAATTTATAATGTGTAAGTGCCTGTATTTCGATCCCGACCGAAGCCACCTTCGCGCGCTCGGAGCTAATAAAAGAATCGGCGCGACGCGCATTCATCTTAGAGGTCATAGATGTCAATAGCAATATTTAGAGGTTATTAGTTGCTCATATTACTGAAAATGATTTAGAGGAAGGTATCGATGAGGGGCAGGCATTGCAGAATAATATAAATGATAAAACAAATTTTATGATACTTTCATAAAATAAATTAAACGCATTTAATATATATATTATATACTTTTATGTTTCATAATTTGTTTGTTATAATAATATTTAGTACATATCTTTAGGCAAGAAAGCAATTTTTTTTGTTCAAATGTCTACCATTTTATTTTATGTAAAATAGAAAAAAAAATAGTTTTTGGTCCAAAGTAATAATTGAAGGACAATGCATATTTATGTCGGAAAGATTTACCGACAAAAATATGCATTGTTGGCGTGTGATCATTAAACACATTGCTCAGCCGCTAAAAAAAAAAATATAAACAGTTGAACATTCAATTTTTTTTGTTGAAGGGACGCCTAGGCACAGCAACTACATCGTTGTACTGCCGTGTGAGTTGCGTGTTTAACTAAAAAAAAATCGAAATGGTATTGTTATTTTTCTTAGTACATTGTATAGCATTATCAATAAAAATATCGTTTGCGAATGATCTTTCGATTATAAATCGACAATTTAAATTACTTATTCTTGTAGAAAATATTATATTATATATATTATATCTATAAAAATCACGCATGCCCTAAAGTCCCTTTGTAGCACGTAGATCAATTCTGTTGAAACCAAATATCCAGTAACCAAAATAAATTGATTATCATCGATCGGTGGCGCTCTCCGTTGACAGTGATGCCATAGTTGTTTTCAAACAAATACACTGATGATGCCACTGGCCCAAAATGCACACCAAACAGTGATTTTCTGCGGATGCATTGCAACTTGATGGACCTTCTTAGATTATAATCGTCCCAAATCCGTCAATTTTGCTTGTTGTTGTACCCATTCATCCAAAAAATAGGTCTCGTTGCCAGAAGAGCACACCAATATCTATAATAAAATTTTATCATTTGCACGTGTTATTTTATGCTTTAGCTTGCCATTGTTATGTATCTTTCGTGACTGAGTAATAAACAACATATGTGTGAAATTGGATAATCACTCAAATACACACTACACCAAATAAAACAATTTGTTTAGAATGGTTGAAAATATTAAATTAAATTTTATATTTATGCATTTATATTTAAATATTTCATCAATATAAATGTACGTGAATCCCACTCTTACGTTATTTTGTTGGATCAAAAGAGTATTGTGGCGCATTACCCACATTGTTGGAGCTTCGAACCGGACAATACTGATTATCCGAAGATATTTTGGAAGCGATAGACGAAAAGGAATTACTGAAACAAGAGATCGAGATCGCCAAGTTAGTATACGTAACGACAAAGAGCACCTCTTCGAAAACCAAGTTTCAACAATCGGTGCACTTTCAGCAGAAGTAATCTCAAACTACCAACCATTCAGATTCCAGTTGTGACGTCTTAGCATGGAAATCCTTCCATGATGTGTTTTGCGATCTCATGCACAACAATGGCACATCAGCGGCTCCATTATTCACTACTTAAAGACAGGGTGTCGAAGGTAAATCGAAAAAGATAATCCGTCCCTCAACTAACCGATTAAAATTACTTGCCCTTTTGATGTTTTCACAGCCTTGTGCTTCAATGAAAACTGACGTAAATAGACACATTATGCTGACGACTACGTGAATGCAGTTAAAACCCAAAACGAAACAAACTTTACCCCCGTACACGGCTGGGTGTAGCTTGTCGACCTGGCCAATCTGAAGTTTAATATAACAGGTCGGTGATATCGACATATTAATCGGAGCTGACGTTTATACGTCACAACGCATAAAACTGGGCTGTATACTTTCATGGCCAATTGTCTGGTACTGATAGTACTCTTAGCTCTTAGCGACGAAGATACTGAATGCAAAGAGAGCTTCTCTCACAACAACAGGAACGGGAAAACCCTACTACATTATTTCTAAAGGTTACACGATATAAAAACATATAGAAATAAGGTAGGTAGCGCAACTGGCTATATTAAAAAAAACTGTGTAGTCTCATATGCTTGTATAAAAATAAGTGAAGAACTTATACCAGGATAAAAACTCTGCTTATTTCGAGAATTTAATTGCATTATAATAATGGAAAATAAATAATTAACTGGCGCACCCTGTCGAGACGTTTTAGGTATAGCATGTAGCGTGAGTTTTCGCAATTTGCTCGAAGCCAAATTGATTAAGATAATTGCGTTTTAAATGACAGCGCATATACTAGGAGTATTGATTTTTATTTGCCACATCAAGGCGCAAAGTAATTGGCAAACCCGTGCGGCAGAAACGATGAAAAAAGCTATAAAGACGCACTAAAAGTCATTATTAGTTTTTTTTTATTTTTATTATTTATATAGACTCAACATGAAGGTCTCCTTGAGTAATGGCTTTAAAAATTGCTAACATGGAACGCGCTCATCTATGGTCAATCACCTCAAGGAAGGAGTCTAGTCGTACAGTGTTCAGTCACAAAGAAGACATATACAAGCAAAGACGCGATTGCTATTATTATATGTATGTACAATTGTACATACTCGTATAATAACATATAGTATGCAAATACGTAATTTCAATATACGCATACCAAAACGTTTCTTATTTATAGACTCTAATTTATTTATAGGTTATGTACTAATCCCAGAGAAGATGTATGTACTATAGAAAACTGTACGAATTGCAATTGACAATATAATTGTACGCAAAACTAAGGGCACTGCACCCAGTTGAGCACTCATACAAAGCTTGACAGTAGTTCCACCCTTTTGTTGTGCACTTCGAATGTATAAGTATGCTCGATATTCTAGGTCAACATATGTGAGTATTTATAATTTATATATTGTATATGTGTACTATGCGGTGTTTATATTATATAGCTTTTTATTTATGTATTTACATTGTACAATGTACATAATATGACGCTCTACTTTAATATGCACACTTGAAAGTCCTGGCACTTTTTATGCGGCATTTTAAACGATATACGATCTATTTTTAGCCTTTAGAAGAGCGCATGCATTTAATTTTTGAATAATAACCTAGCTGCGTGTTATTGTGTTAGTGTTTTGTAATTGTATGTTTATATATAATATATGCTTCTATAAGACTCAAATTATATTAGCATATGCGCAACACAATACGAGTATGTTTTCTTGATGGATGTTTATAGCTTTGGACATTATTATCGGTGAACATTATGTACATATAATTATTATGTTTGTCGTCAGAGATGGGTTAGTGGATATCATATTTCGGAAGTTAGTACCGCGACAAACATTTTGCTCAAAACATGATAATAATTTGCACAAGCAACTATATCATTTTCTACCGCTCTTAATAATGGCGATAGAGATTAAACCCAAAAACCATAATAACAGTTGGAATAGTGAACAAACTAATGGTGGCATAAAAATTGAATCCATTTTTTAATGGTCATTGGTATAGTTTATTTTTCACATTTTTTTTATTATTGTAAACAATTATTTTTATTTGTGTGTGTACAAGAATAAATCAGATTTTCTTATATATTTAATTATTTATTGTACAATATTATGTGAATACAAATATTTAGTAGCAAAATAAATAAATGGTGGTTATTTGTTTTTCTAATATACATTAATTTAATTAAGATCTCAATTTTTATTTTTTATGAATTGATTATTAAATAAAAATGCACACATAATTAAATAAAAGAGCCCGTTTTTTTTGATTAGAACTCCAAAATTCAATTTACTATTACACAGTTAATTGATATCTAATATTTATAGCTACAATATCAAAAAAAAAAAATATGGTGAATTTTGATTTTTTATTGGTGCACTTTTGTTTTTTCTATAATTACACTAAATTGGGAGCAACATTTTATTAAATAATTCGTTTATTTTACATGTTCTTTTTTAGTAGTTGATTTTATTAAATTAATTCTGTGCAAATGAATGTTTTCATAAAGATAAGAAACCACGAAGTTTGGTATTGCGGAAGCATGATAATTTTGTATCGAATAACAACGACCATTTGTGTTTTATATTTTGCATTACTGTACGCATTATTGGACATTTTTTCTACGTTTTGTACGTTCTTAATGTTGCTATTTTAGATAACGAAAACGGTTATGTTTTGATAAAAAAAAGTCACTAGTGGCTCGTGACTCACTAGCCACTTCTAACATCAAGAACCACCAGCAGCAATACGTTTCACCTAAATTAGATGAAAACCAATCATCACGTACTTATCATTAATGTTACATATTCAAATATGCAAATATGCATCACCTCCATTTATTAGTGAAAGTAGTTTCAATGATTTTCTACCAGTTTTAAAGATCCTATATTTTATATCAGCTACACACATGCAATACATTTTTGTTATCGTTAACGATACACAATCATGATATTTCGATTACACAATGACAATGACAATAATGTCAAATTTACTATCATGTGTGTAAAGCAACGATTACACAGAGTGTGAAAAGTAGCAGATACTACTGCTTTTCTGCAGTTGACGACATTTAATCGCCCTGACAGTTAATAACAGTTGTCGCGGCCAAAAATTAGCAGTTCGTGTAATCACATTTCGCCGTCGCAACTGCCGTTCTTGGTAAATTTTCACAGTTGGCTACTGTGATTATGGCAACGGATATTGCCAAAGTTTCAGATAGTATATCAACAACAATCCATGTGCGTTTCTTGGATATACTCGTATATAATATCGAACCACCGGCGTTGGTACATTTAGGTTCAAACTGTCGACGTAACTATAATATTCAGTTAGAAAACTATATTTTATTAATAATAACTGCAATTTTCGAGTCAAAGTTACAAGTTACATTTTTTTAAAACTTCAGTTACTTCAAAGACCACAAAAACATATACCGAATCCTTAAATGACACAGAAACCGCATAATACATGAAACCGAAGGTACCACCCCACTTTTTAAGATAAATAATGCCCTCTGTTAAACGATAGGTTCTGGAACCACCAGTGCCTGTGGTATCTTTGTTAGACAAACATACTGTGCCGTTTTCGGTATTGAACTCTAATCCAGTAGTGCATATATAGTATATGTTAGTACATTATAATACAACACCGTTTAACAAACGTAATATATTTGATGAGGTCACAAACACTGTTTCGAAACAATCTTGCAAAGAATATGTTTGGAACAAAAAAAGTATTTTTAATTTTTTTTTATTAATATTCTACAGTGGATATTTTACCTGGGGCCATTGTAAGACTTACTGTCGGCCAAAAAATAATTATTAAGGCAGTTTGCGGTAGTAACGTAGAATTTCAAAAATTTGTCTGATCCAAAAATCTTACAGACCTACCAAAAATAAAATCAAAAATTTGTAGAAACATTACATACAAGATTTGTTGAAACATCTCTAAATGCAGTTATGAAAAAAAATGAATGAAAATGAATTAAATAAACATATTTTTTCGAAAAAAGTACAATAATATATGCTAAAAAGTACAATTTATTTATATCTGCAAAAAAATAATATTTAAATAATATTATTATTGAGCAGCTCTTGAGAGAGCAAAACTGAGCTCCTCTTGAAAGATACAAATTTAGTGCTCAAAGGGCAAAAAGAACTCTTAACTAACGAATTTAGCAGCAATGCAATGTTACATCTGGTAAGGCCTCAGTTTTGCGGCTGTTCTCAGGGATGTAACCATTCTAAAACTCATGGCAACTAAGGCCTAAACAATACAGTGTATTCCAGGCCGATTAAAAGTAAAAAAGAGCAAAGCCTCTGCGCGGCCATCAGTCGCGAATGCGTGGAATTTAAACCTCGAGCTCAAATTCATTGCCATTATAGAGAAATATCCACAAATTTGGCATGCCAGCGAGGCGGATTTGAGTTTTTTTTTTGTTGCGGTTCTTCTTTTCATGGAAAAACTATTTCGATCGCTGCCGTGCACACTTTCACAGCGTCAACACACACCAAAAACAATTCATAATTAAACATTTTTGTTTTGACGAATAAAGTTCCAAATTTTTGTTGAATATGCGCAGTTGACTGTTTGGGTGAGTACTTGAACTGTTATCAACTGTCGAAAGTAACAGTCCGTGTAATCGTAGCATAACCGTTATGCAAAAAATATTTTACACTCAACTGTGTGTAGCCGTTACTATCAAGAAATTATGAGTGTAATATTGGACGAAATGGCACTTCGGACAAATGGACAATTCGGTCAGACAAATGAGTATTTATAAATACAGGACCGACGGTAAATGTATCTATGGGTTAGTATAAATATCACGATATTATGACAAAAAAAATCACATTACAAATACCATAACCATTGCGTCAAAAATATTTAGTTTTTTTGTAATATCAATTCGTGCATAATTTTTGTATTGATGTATTTTAAAAATATACTATATAATTTATCTTTATTCGTAGATGAGCAAAAAATCAAAGCATTCTCTGAAAATCTAATATTATTATGTCATAATTTATTATTATTTTATATACAAAAACTTCGCTCACAAGCATTTCAGATGAAAAATAGCGCTCTCAGAATTCACACATTAATTATGGACTATCAAATAAATACTATGATCCATGTTCATCGTAATATTTATAATTTATTTACATATTTATATATAATTGCATTAAAATCGTGCACAATTGTACATATAGTAGTAGAATCTTACCATGAATCGTTTTTGAACAAAAATAATTTATTCGGCGATATTTTGCATCTAATCTACGTATTCCAATGGAACAGGATGTGTACTCCTGCACACGCTCGCAAATATCGCCCGCGCGCGGACCACTTGAATTCGTATTTAGATACAATTTCTTGATTTACGGAACCGGCATTTATAAAGACCACATTCAATTATAAGCAATTAAATTAAATCTCACAAGCACGTTGCACCGCATACGAATATTCGTCAGCTGTTTTTACTCACTCGCACCCATACACATAGACATAGAAAAAACAGACACTATATATATTTATATAGCTAGAACCACAATGTTGTTGATTGTGCACCTTTTGGCGAACTAATATAGAATTATATTTCACGTGCACTTTTCAAAGTTTTATCTATACAATAAAATACATAATTTACGAAGGTCGTTGCAAGGCATACAAGATATATGTATAGCAATTCAGACGACATCTACGGCGCAATTGAAAAAAAATCGCAAATTTTATTTTGCTAGGCGGACCGCCATCGTTGCGCTTTGCCAAAAAAACGAGTTTATAATGTGTGCTGCGGAGCTTTTTGAGCTGCTGCGGCAACGTCTCAAATGAAACTGAGCGCCTGCGTGCACGATGAGCAGAACTCTGCGCAGTATTGATTGTGTAATACAAAAGAGTATCAAGAGAGAGCGAGAGTGTTTCATTTCTAATTGGCGGTAAGGTTTGTAGTGCGATTCATGTATGCATTTTGGTGTCGTTTGAGCTTTTAAGCGTCGCGTCGTGTGGATATATGCAGATTGCAAATTAATATGCAATTACGTTATATGATGTTTGTGTTAGTAGATTAAATGGAAATTGTACAAAATGTTGAATATTGTCTGGAAACAAGATTACTTATTAATGTATTTTATAAGTTTACTTATACTTACTGCAGCCAAGACTTTTGTTTAGTATTTGGTGCTGTATTTTAATATAATATATATAGATATAAATTTCAAAATAAAACGGCTCAAGGTAGACGCCTACCAGTTGCAAACACATTTTCGGTTTATGAAACCTTTAAATTGATTTCAGAAATGGAGCAGTAGACGGCAATTTGGAAATTTTGGTTGCAGTGAGTACAGCAAATCACCGATTCGTTTTGAAAATTTGACCATTATATATGCACTCAATACACAGTGGATTTTTATCTTTACGCAGCATTCCGCAAACTGAGGAAAACTATATACCCGACCAAGCCACCAGTACAAACAATTCTTCGTAATGATTCATTTTATTAATGTCAATCTGAGTTCGACATGATTTTTGTTACCTGTTTTGCCGGACATAATGTACTTTTTTAAATTTACATATGGCTACTATAATAATTAATTTGTTTGTATTTGTGTAGCACTTCGACAATGATTCAGTGAATTCCGAGATGATTGATTGAAGCAGAGAATTAATTACGTCTCAGCTAAAAACCCTTGGCGGTCATTAATGATGCACGTCGCGTGCAGCAATAAATGCAGAAGGTTATTCTGAACTGTATTGACTATAATGTACGCTAAACAGGTTACCGCTGACTGATTCAATATCCTGATTAAAGACTTATTGGATTATCACTATCCCTAAAAAATATATCCAATATTTTTCAAATGGCGTATTTAGAACTTAATAAGCAAGATACCCACATTTTCTGGAAATTCATAGAAGCTAGGGATTTTATCGTTAAAAGCCACCCCTCTCAAAAAGAGCAAATGTAAAAATATTACAAAAGGAGACATAAGGTCTCATATATCAATTAGTTGTGAGTTAGTATAGGAATGCGGGTAAACTAGGAATCGTATATAATTCTAAAGTAACTGACCTATAGAAGAAGGTGGACGGTCATTAACGACCATGGACTGAAGGACGACATACGATCTTGGACCGAAGGTTGAACAGAGATGAGCCACGACAGTAGGACAACGGCAAAATAGACATGCTATTAACTTAGAATGAGACCGATACTATGGGTCATCGTTTTTTTTCATCTTAGTCTTATGTGCAATTCAATCCAATTCCGTTGAGAGCCCAAGTCAATTATCTGGGATTGAATTCATTCTTCATTCTTCATACATTTACCTTTAATGTGTATGTACTCAATTTAACTTAACTTGTACAGCGTAATTTCTTGACTTCTCAAACACACATTTGCTAAAAACTTTCGTTCAAATTTTACACAAGTTCATAAACTTACTTTCGTTAAATTTGCATCTTATAACACAAATTTAAAGCATTTGAAAATATGGATTAATCGAGTAGTTGGTTATAAATATTTTTGATATTCGATTATTTCTATATTTTACATATTAAACATGGAAATATCAATGGATTCTCTTGCGCATGAAAATTGTTGAGTTCAAAACGAACAACTTTGGTTACTTTGTTTTTAAATGTGTGTTACAAGATTGCAATTTTCTATAACAACTTACGTTTGAAGTAAATGTGTGTTATAAGATAGGGCCCCATGTTCTCCATTTATACATTACTTTTCATGAGCAAACCACATCACATCAAGCCACATTTGTTTACGTTTAAATAGTATGTCTTATTTTTCTAGCTTCTCTGGCTCATCAATATCTTGTTGTGATTCGCTGGCCATTTCAAAAAAATACATAAAATAACATATGTACACATTTTAAATTAGTAAAAGACCTATCATTGAAAAGGCACATTTTGTATTTTTTGTTTATTTATATTTTGTTTGTTATTTTTTAATTATTGATTTTAATTTTTTAAATTACACGAAGTTTGTCGAAAAAATGACAAAATAAATTTCAATGATAGATATGTATATATTTCATCTCTGTGGAGCAAATATTCAATTAGACAATTATAAAGTCTAATTCTACTTTAAAAAAGTAAAGGAGAAAGATACTGCACAAAAAAATAATCATTGTCAAAATTAGGTTGATGACCTTTTTAAAAGATCTAATAACACAAATCGTCTAAACACCCCATATGGCCACCAGGGGTAGCGATTTAGGCAGATTATCTCAACATCAAACTATTAATATAACAGTTCTATATGACATATCTATCTAAGCGTTTCAATGCGTCATCATATATTATCATGCTTAATAAACTAATCGATACACATGTTGCACCAACATCGCAACTATCGCAACAGGTCGGCACAATGAACGATTTCGAAAATGGATTTAAATTTTCAGCAACGAGTTTGAAAAACATTGGAAATGATGCAGAAGGGTTTTGGTAACGACGCATTGAAGAAAACAAACATTTATAAGTGTCACGAGCGGTTCAGAGGCGGCCGGAAGTCGCTCGGAGATGACCCACGTCCGGGCCGTCCGTCGATAACGATCAACGAGGAAAACATCAACAAAATGAACCGCTACCAGACTGGTACCGAAATATTATTATTTTAAACTGTTTAGAAATTAGAATCACAAATGTCATGAGAGATTAAGTTAAGTAATTATAGTGATCGACAATTGAAATAGTAATTGTTTTGACTGAATAATAGTCAAAACAATTACTATTTCAATTTAGTACATTAGTATTTCAAAATTTAAATATTGATACAACATAACTATGCATAACGTAAAATTCAAATTAGTAATCACAGAAACTTTTTTTTACAAAATACCAATTGACAAAATTGTTAAAAATTGCCAACCAATATCAAAAAAAAAAATGTTATAATGACTATTGTTATCAGAAAGTGCATTTTATGAATAATAAAATAAACAATTAGGCATATTATGACCTTAATTTAGTAAAAATATCCAACGTATTAATTAATTGTTAGAAAATATGTATATGTACTAATATTATAATAATACAAAATTTATAGAACGTGACTATAATACGCAATGCAGCTCTGCACTGTGAAAATGTGCAATAACGCAATCAGCCGCTATTTGGTTTATCTTAACAACAAAATTATGACTTTTTTATTTAAGTCAAGTTTGCTAGTGCGGTAGTTTATAATTATTTATTTAATTAATATAGATATGCAGGTACTATTATTACGTGTGCATATTCGAATATTTGAACAATCATAATAGTTTGGAAAAGTTTATGTCTTTTAGGCTGATTGTAATCTTTAAATAATATGAATAATATTTTCTTTTGAGCACAAAATAATAATAATAACCTACTTAGGATCGCCATAAAGTTTTTAGTTTATTCAATATTTAAAAAAAAAATATGTATGACGTTTTATAAAAATGTGTGACAACTGGAACACATTTCGGAAGAAAACGGCGTGAACGTTAAACACAGTATTATATTTAAATTCTGTTTCTCAGATTATGTAAATCATTGTGGTTGTTGCCCGCTGAGGACAGATTGTTTTTATATTGGACCTTAGCATTCGTTGATCTGACCTTTGACATAAGAATTCCACACACATAGGAGATAAATTGAACGCATATATTATATATAGGGCATAGGGCATCAGCAACAAAGTTGCGGAACAGGAACAGGACGCGGTTGGCGGCCAAAGCCTTTATCGCCGTTCAGTTCGTTTGATCTTCTGCCAGCTCTCGTTCGACTGCGCGCCTCCAAGTCATTTTCGGTCTACCTCTGCTATGACTTCCTTGCTGGTTCCGCTGGTTCCGTTGTTCGAACAGCGCCGCAAGGTGTGACCGATCCACTACCACTTTCTCCATCGATCTTGCGTTGAGACAGGTGCTTGATTGTGTTCGTTTCTACAATTCAGTATTGGAGATTACCTCCGGTCATCTGATGCACAAGATCCGCCTCATGCAGTGGTTGACAAAAGTTTGTAGTTTCACTTTCTACGTTTCGCAACCATAGAAAAGGACCGATTTGACGTTGGAGTCGAACACATCTGATGAACAAGATCCGCCTCATGCAGTGGTTGACAAAAGTTTGTAGTTCCACTTTCTACGTTTCGCAACGATAGAAAAGGACCGATTTGACGTTGGCGTCGAACAGTCTCAGCTCGTTTCGTTTTGACATCTGAGTGGAGCGCCAGACGACGCTGAGCATCGCAAAGGCTGAGCGGGCTTTGTTGATTCGGGCACAGATGTCAATGTCTGTGCCTCCATCAACAGTAAACAAGCTTCCGAGGTAGCTGAATTAATCAACAATCTCAACGGGTTAACCGTTGAGTTAAATGGGCTGAACCCGCTCGCTTGTGTGAAGCCGCATTTCCTTCGTTTTATTTGCGTTGATCCGAAGGCCGACTAGGCTTGCAGAAATCGCAAGATTATGCAGTATTGTGTCGACATCTTCATGACGATGAGCCAAAAAGCAAGCATCGTCAGCGTATTCAAGCTGAAGGTGTTCGTACAGGCCCCATTGAATACCGCGACAACTAGCAGTGGTGAAAGTAGGCATCCCTGTCGTACTCCACTATTCACGACGAAGTTGTCCGAGAGCTGGCCGTTATGTATGACGCGATAAGAAGATACGGCATACATCTCTTTCATGATGTGGGATATTTTGGTAGGTACACCCCGGCGTTGCAGTGCGTGCCAAATCGCTGTTCTGTCTACGCTGTCGACGAACATTGCGTAAACCGGGGATCTCAACTCTGTAGATTGTTCCATAACGATCCGTAGAGTATTTAGGTGGTCGTTGCACGAATACCCTGTTCGGAACCCTGCTTGTTTGCGCCGCATGGTTCTTTCGATATGGAACTGTACTCTCGCTAAGATAACCTTTGCCAGGATCTTGTAGACCACGGAAAGCAGACATATACCCCTCCAGTTATTGCAGCTTCCCAAGTCACCTTTCTTGGGCAGCTTAACGATTATTCCTAACTTCCAAGCGTAGGATCTACTTTGAAAGTGAGGGCCCGCTTTGACAAGTTCTATTGGGATATTGTCTGCTCCTGCTGCCGTTGCTTGACCTCAGGGATTTTTAGCTGCCGTTCGCAACCTGAGGGTGGCCCCAACGTCTGCTCCACGCCTCGAATCGAATGCATACGCACTCACGAATTCATATTTATCGAAATTCTATCCGAACTAAGATACATGAATTAAACAATTCACAAACGGTGAAATACAACATTCTTGTGAGCGGTTGTCGCGCGTTCACATTGTGTATGTTTACAACATTTCATGAACCATAAACATAACCATAGGTATATAAATATGGACATAAAATTGAATTTATAATTTTATTATTATAGGAACTGATAACGGATATATTAGTATATGTGTTTATATTTCATTGTGTATTTCATGTTATGATTAACAACATTTAATATTCTATCTTCTGAATGTCAAAGATATAGTGATAGTTCTATAACTTAAAGGAGCAGGTACACTTACATATAAATAAAAAGTAATTTTAAAAAAAGCGGACTAATTGTTTCGATTTGCAGAATAATACGTGGGGGGCTTTCCTATTTGTCGAAACCAAGTCGCCTTGAATAGTATGGGACAACACGATATGCTAAAGAACATCCGGTAAAAACTTTATCGCCATAAGATGTCAATTTAATACATTTCCTTTTTATATTAAAATTTTATTAAATATTTAAAATTGCGCAAGTAAAAACACACACTGATAAAATATTCATAAATGTGAAGATAAAAATGCAATATCTTGCTGATTGAAATGAATATCTGCTAGTCTTGTTTTCTTGAATTTTGTTTTTGCATATAAAATAAATTGTGTTGTTCAAGAATAAAGTCGAAATCATCGGGCATAATTCAAACAAAGTCGTTACAGGATAGTGGAGGCTTCTCACAATATATAAATCCATTATGCCTTGATTTTTGCTTTTCTTCATCCAACCAAATAAGCAATCAATATCGACATGTATAGTTATTTAAAAAAAACTAGTGAAAAAAACAGTTTTTCCAAAATTGTTCCGAATTTGATTATTTCGTATTTCCTTAAAAAAATATATAAATTTTTCGAAATACTCTATTTATTTTTATCATTATTTACAAATCCAAAAATTTATATAAAAAATGCTTTACATCAAAATTTAAAAGTAAAAAACTACATTTTACTACTTATACAAAAAAAAAATCTCGTAATATTACAAAATTTTCCATGCAATTGACAAGCATTATTATGTCAAAGGATTAGCGCATGCACCTTTGTATTGTTTAATATTTTATTCTATTTTCATTATTAAATGTCAATAAAATCTGAAATGAAATTTTAAATATTAAAAGTGTACACACCTAAATAATATCCTTTGATAACAAGGCATCAATTACAAATGAAACAAAAAACTATAAGTATACATAAATAAAACTTAAATGATAAATGTTAATTTTTTTACACATTCTCTGTGGGTGTATGTGTTTGTCTGAAGCTTATATCTAGTGAACAAATTGTAGTAGATTGGAAAGCTTAAGCATGGTCACATTATTACATTATCATTCACGTTGCTTAATTTGTCATATTAAAACGATTTTCTCTATTGGAATCACCATAATTGCTTAGATCGTTTGTTGGCTTCTTTGTACTGGGGTGCCGGACAGCCTGGAATTAGGATGGGCTTATTAGATTGTCTATATAATATAAAGGCTATATGTAAACTTACGACAAACACTACATGAACCTTCATCACTACCATCTCCACATCCGTCACGACCAGAGCATCGGATAGCCGTAGAACGACAACGTCCATTGTTGCAGCGCAACGGGCAATACTGTCCACCGCGTGATGGAGCCTGTTTATTGAGAAGACGCAAAAAGAAGTCTGGCACAGTCTTTGTTCCGCACAGGTGTGGTGGTTCATCACTGCCATCTTTGCAGGTGATAATCGAATTACAGAATTCGTATTCCGGTATGCACTCGCCACTCTTGCAACGGAAAGTATGCTCCGGGCATCTGAACAAAGATGTGTTGAAAAAAACAAAATCATCATAATATTTATAATGTTACTTACCGTCCAGATCGCAGAGAATTGCAACCCATCTCATCCTCGCCGTGGGAACACTGCTTCTTACCATCACACAGAGCTGCTCTTGAAATACATTTACCGCTCATCTCGCATCGGAATGACTCTTTTGGACAATTGTTCTTTTTCTCGCTGCGACGCTTAAAAGAACACTCCTCATCGGAAGCATCGCTGCAGTCAGGCCGTCCGTCACAAACAAAGTACCAGCTAATACAAACGCCAGACGAACGACATTGGAAGGTACCCGGAGAACAGCCTGTTGTTGCAGCTGTGCAGTTTGTTGATTCTTCCGTTTGATAGGCACAGTCACATTTTTTCTGGGAATTGCAAACTGTATGCGGATCGGCAAGTTGACAATGATGATCTGATTCACATGGAAGACCAAGAGAAATTGGTCCGTGGCCAAGATCGACTCGAGTACGAATTCCTAAAATTCAGATATTAAAAGTAAGTAAACGTTTAGAATTGTATTGAATTTTAATGTTTACCTGGTATGGATGGACGTCGATGTCTGTGTGGTGTTGCTATGGTCGTTGGCGTATCTTCTGAGAATTCCGCGATCGACACGGTTGTAGATACAGGTGCATTTGGCTCCATGGCCGTCGTTCGGCTTGCCAATACTTGCATTGTTGAAGTTTCAACAGGTATTTCAGTGGTCACAGCAAGGCCGGTCATCATAAGCAAAGCTTCAGCAGTCACGGTAATTTCGGATTGTTTAAAATCTTCTTCCGTTGTTTGATCTGCAATCGATGATTCCGTGAAGCTAATCTCAGAACTGGTATCCAATGTTAACGTACTTTCTTCAATTGTTTGGGAATGTGCTAATGCAGTAGGTTCATCGATTGCATGAATCACATCAGAATGTTTCTCATCAATTTGAGAAGATACAGCCTCTGTCGAGGTGCTTTCGATACTTTCTGTCGATAGCATTTCGACTGTTTCATGAATCGGAGTAATTGGTTGAGCCTCTGCTGCAATTACTTGGTCATT
Organism: Bolitophila hybrida; assembly: GCA_027564075.1. Classification (NCBI taxonomy): domain Eukaryota; kingdom Metazoa; phylum Arthropoda; class Insecta; order Diptera; family Mycetophilidae; genus Bolitophila; species Bolitophila hybrida. The sequence goes on along the minus strand of JANSTU010013865.1, from coordinate 11,316 downwards.
AATTTCTATTATTTGTTTGTTAGCTGGTACGGGAATGGAGAGTTTTGCTTCTTCTGGTTCAACGTATTTGATTTCTTCATTTGATCCACTTTCAACGTTACTCTCTTTGGGAGCATCAGCAATAAATTCATTTAATAGTTCCAACTCCGGTTTTCGTTCAGTGATAACTTCTATTTCGGATGGTGAGTTATCTTCAATATTCACTTCTTTTTCTGGCAATGTGTTCTCAATACCATTCTCACCAGTTGCCGCTTCATTGATAATGGTTAATACTTGGTTTTCTTTGTTTACATTTGTTGATACCTTGAATTGTTCATCATTTCCTGAAACCACTTCACTAACTTTATCCAATGGCTCCTCCGATTTAACTTTTGATAGAGTCGCTTTATTTCCAATTAAAGCGTTATCAATGTTCTTATCAACTGTGTCCATTGATGGTGTGTCTTCTTGTTGTTGTTTTGATGATTCTTCAGTGTTTTGAAGAATAACTTCGTCCAACTTCTGGCCATAATTTTGTTCAATAATCGTTGCTGGTTCAACATTAGCATCATTCCTATCCACCATCAATGGTTCCATATTAGCAATTTCCTCCATGGCTTCCTCTTTGATCTGATTCAGTACATCAATTGCTTCTTTTGTATCGCTTACCGATTCCTCAGCCAAAAACTGATTATTTAGTTCTTTAATAATGTCCATTGCAATCTCTTCTTCGTCACTGACTCGTTTATCCGACTGTTGTGGAGACACTGGACGACTATGTGACTCTTGGGCATACTCTTGTGATATGTACTCGGGTTCGATCCACAATTTATTATGCACTAAAACCGATGGATTTTCTGTTTTAACTAACGATAGAGGCTCTTCAATTTCAATTGAATCAGTAGAGGGAAGAAGCAAGATGGGCAATTGTGTATCCGTTTCAATGTTCTGTGCAATTGTTTCCATCAATGGTACATCTTCTTGTTGTTGATTAGCTGATTCTTGAGACTGAACTTCATCCTGATTCTGGACATCATTTTGAGTAGTAATTGTTGCTGGTTCAACTATAAATTGCGGTGATACTGCATCCGTGTTAATGGTCAGGCCTAAAGCAGAAGAATCTGCTGTGTTGACATCGTATTTTTGTTCATTTGCTGCTGATTCTTGATCGATTGATTTTTCTGTGCTTTCAGTTATCACTGACAAATCTAGATCATCACTCGATGGTCGTTCATTGGTAGTCAGTGATCCACCAACAACTGGTGTAATCGCTGGATTAGGAGTAGTATCTCTTATCAAATTCAAAGCTGCAATCTTTTCTGCTTCGGATGTCATATCCATCAGTTGTCCGGTTATATCCAAAAGACTATCAGGCAAATCAGCATTAGACTGCTGTGTTTGCAGAGACTGTCTGATTTCCTCAACAGCATTTTGTTGTTCAGTGGATAACAATGAAGATTCAGGTACCTTATTCATAATAGATTCTGTTACAACTTCGTTTTGTGAAACTTCAGTAATTCCTTCAAATGATTTTTCTGGTTGACTCGATTCAGAATCATTATCCGTAACCATAGGTCCTCCATTGTCAATAATTTGGTTAATTGCTTCCATTTCCATTTTCTCCACATTTTCGGTGGTTGGTTCAGTTGGTTCTTCAAAAATAGTATCAGTCTCAGTTTCAATTGGAATTTCGGATAATAGTACGAAGGATTCAGTTGTTTCTTCGTCAAGGATTTCTTCTGTATTTTGTTCTGTTTCGAAATATTTACTTGTACTCGATTCAACTGTTGATTGTACAGACTCGTTGAAGGAAAGTTTTTCTTCAATCACTTCGTTTGCGGGTTCTTGAATCTCTGCAGTTACCTTTGGGACTTGTTTGTCAGATTCTGGTTTAGTTTCAAATGAATCAGAACTTATTTGACTGTCTTCATTCTTTATTTCTTCAGTTAGGTTAACATGCTCTTCTTGTTTAACTTCATCATTTTGAACAGTTGTCGATAAAACATCATCAATGGAATCAAACAGTTCATTGTTTTTGATAATATCTTCACCATTTACTTCTTCCGTTTGATCATTGTCAATTAATGGAGTATTTTCATCATTTGGTGGTGTAATATCCAAATCGTGGGATGTTTCTTCGGCAGCAACATTAATAACAGCTTCGTTAGAATTCTCCAGAGGAATCGATTCGGAAATATCTTCATCGTTTTTCTGTGATTCCAATTCGGTAGTTGAGGAATTTTGTGATGTTTTTTCTGTGTTAGCATTCCCCAAAGGTAGCGATTCGGATGCACTTTCTTCATTAGTCTGAGATTGAGATTCGATAATTACTGAATTTTGTAATGACTCATCGTCAAAAATGCTTGAAACTGGTTCATAATTATTTTCGATTGGAAGCGATTCGGAAATATTATCTTCATTTACCTGAGACTCTGTTTTTAATGTGTCATCAGCCATAACATTGCTTCCATCGATTGAAGGCAGGGATTCGGATACATATGCATCATGTACATGCGATTCTGAATCCACATTGGAGTCACTATTAAAATTTACTGATTCTGAAATAATCTCCTCATGTTTCTGATCTTCTAAGTCTTGTTCAATATTCTGGTCTAAAACGATAGCATTTTCTGAGCTAACGGTATTTTCATCATTGTGCTGGATAATAACTTCAGTAGGAATTTCCACATGCTCTGACAATGGCTCATTATCGGAGTTATCGGATGGAATAGCTTTGTCTGAATCAATAATCACTGGATCAGATAATAAAGTAACAGTACTGTCTGATTCTTCAATTGCTAAGTCACTTTCTAAGTTGATTGTTGACTCGTTTGGCTCTGTTGGATTCGTCAATGTAAGCTCATCAGCAGCATCGTTGATGTGAATTTGTTCATCATCGAGATTCTGTGGTACCTGTTCATTCGAATCAATATTCAAAGCTTGCACGTGATTACCGTGATTTTCGGTTGATGGTACATGTTTATTAGATTCAATATTGACAGAATGTTCGTGATGAACGCCATTTTCGGGTGATACTTCAACATTTTCCGATTCATTATTCGAGTTTACAATAGATGGCGAAAATTGATGCTCAGATGACTCTTGTTCGGCATCATTATGTTCAGAAATAGATTGTTCTTCTGTTTGAGATTCGGTTTGTTCTACAACAATATAGTTTGTTGATTCAGAGTTGACAGATTGATGCACACTATTTTCTGAAAAATCTTCCACACTTTCCGGATCATTTATCGAGTTTGTCAAAATATCATTGTCAGATAACTCTTGTACGACATCACTTGGTGAATGGGAATCAGTTTGTTTAACTATAGAGTGTTCTTCAGATTGCGATTCTGTTTGTGGCGACATATTATTTACAGCTTGCTCTTCATGTTCACTACTTTCTGAAGATTCTTCTATACTTACTGGTGTTTTTACCAAGTTAACAAAAGATGGCGAAATTTCATTTTCAGATGACTCTTCGACGGCATTATGTTCAGATTCAGATAGTTTTTGTGGCTGCGTTTCTGTTTTTTCTAAAGATTGTGTCGCATTTTCATCAGTCGGCTCTAGGTCATCTTCAACTGAATCGAACACAGAGGCATTAACCTGTTCTGGATCTGAAGAGTCGAAGTACAATTGAGGAGGCTTTGTGTTCGTCTGTTCTGGCAGAATCATCAATGCAATAGTGTCATCTGCATCAGAAATAGATGGTGTCTGAACTGTCAGTTGGCTACCGATGTCAGCAATGACTTCATCTTGTAAGGCATGTATAATTTCCATTGTTTCGTCTTCGGAAACAGTTGAAGGTACATCGATTTCGGTTGTAGTCTCTGGATGGTTTTCTGTAGGAATTTCGGCAGTTGTTGTTTGCTCGGCGACCGGAGCAGATGTTGTTGTTTCAAGAATAGAGGTTCCTACTTCGGGCGTGGCGGTAGTTTCCGAGATAATTAATAGTGAATTTGAAGAGGTCTGCGGTATAAGTTCTTCAATCGGAGCTATTTCACTGGTCAGCAACTCAATTGTAGAACTTTCTGTTGCAATTGAACCACTAGCTGTTGGATATTCGGATGCAGTTTCTTCGGTTTGCTGTTGGAACAGCGATGAGGGCAGCAGAGTCGTTGGTTTTGGCTTGTCATGGACCGGTGCGAATTCGTTGGTGAGCAAAACAATAGTTGTAGGCTTGGGTTTCTGGATGGGAACACTTTCGATAATTACAGAATCGTCTTCGGATTGAGATAATGAGTTTGCGGGTGTGGCCGGTCCGGCTTGTTGTGGCTTGACGAATCCAGGCACCAGTTCAGCGGGAACAATTTCATCGGTAGGTCCAACGCATTCTGGTCCAACTTGTCGGAATGGTGAAGAGCACTGGCACCGTCCGAATAGATTTGGGATCAGGAAGTCACAGTGACTCATGCTGTTCCACATACGACATTGTGCGTTGCTGTAGCAAACGGTACCTGGACGAGCAGCTGCAAGAAAAATCAGATGGAATATTAGTTATATAAGCAAGAGGATAGCGGTGAAAAAAAATCATTGTTATGTTCGGTGATTCGCTTCAATTGCGTGTTTTACCAAATGGAATAAAATACTAGAATTATTTTTAGGTTCAATGCAATATACACATATTCAATTTATTACACGTTTGAGTTTTGTTGTTAACTTATATGATTTTTAATGCCTGTCTGAAGATGGCACTAAATAAAAGCTGCACTACAGATAATACTCTGACAATGTTTTGGGACAGTTGCCATTGGTGTAAATGTGTCAGAATGTAATGCAACTTTGGAAAAACACTCATCAATTATATAAGCATTTTTTGGGCATATTATGTTTAATTGCTGTATGGATTTGTTGTTTCAAATAAAAAAGGCCTCTTATTTAGGCTCAGCTCGTGTAAGAACAATTCCAAATACGATCAAAAATTAAATGTACTTGTGTCATATACAATTTGTAAAAATGAGCATACGGAAAGAATAAATTTACTAATTATCAGAATTTTTTTTTTTTAATTAGAAGAAGAAACATTTACTTAAACTAAAAAATCTTCTAATTTTACAAATAATAATGAAACTGGGAAATAAATTTAATAAATAAATTGTTTTAGTAAGTGTGAATGCATGAATGAAAAATGAAAATTATAGAAAAATTGATTGATAAAATAGACTGGCAGTCCCCACAATTATCTCAGAATGGATCTGGTAAAATGTTGACTCAGTTAGTATCATCCCACAGCATATTGTGTTTTGCGGCGATTGATCTGAACTGCACTTTTGGACCTCTCTCTAGATGTGTTTGTGCTTTATCCACTCTGGTGTCGTGGGCTTATTTAAACCACTTATTGTGTCGTCTTTAGCTAGTTCATCAACTCGTTAAATCCCATTAATGCCGCAGTGGGCTGGAATCCAGAGTAGAAGTATTCGTCATCTATGATTCATGGAGCCTTTTAAGTTTATCTCGGCATTCAATAAGAAGCTTAGAAGACTTGACATGCTATCGGACGCAATTGTTGGAATTAATCTTAAACCGATAGTCCACTAATACTGCCCCTACAGTTTTACCTTGTAAATATTCTTCAAGATGACGTTGCCATAGGCACTTAGAATCGAATGTTGTGCTGTTCCATTTTTGTGTTTTCCAAAGATATCGAATAGATCGGGATCTTGACTATTGTATAAATACGACAAAAACTGATGTTAACCTTGATATAATAGGTCCGATATTTTCATGTTTATTATCAGCTCAAATGATATTACGTCTAGTCCCGGAGAAAATGTCCGCAGTTCCTAAGCGACATTTCGAAAGCTTCTATGTTTTCTGTGTACATATCTTGGCTCTCGCTGTTCCACCATTCGTGACATTAAACAAATAAACAGAAAAAACAGATAAAAATTCAGTTATTGTTTTATGCGCATTATTTATTTTAAGCAAATTCTGGTGTAATTTACTGATTTTCATTCAATCATTGTTAATTTACTAAATTCAAGAAATATTTTCGTAAATCAATCAAATTTTCGGTTGGCGCCAAATTTCTTGATTTATGACAAATTTGCTTAGTTTTTTCGTTGCGTATATTTTGTGGATAGCCACTTTAACAACTACTCGCATAAATTGCGATAATTATTAAAATGTCTATTTGATATACATAATTATGTAGGCCAAACACTCTAATTTAGTTCTGTGTCTGATAATACAGCGGAAATGCGTCTGAATGATAAGAAACACATATCCATCGGCAAATGTGACTGACCTACGCGCATGCGTAAATGATTCATGTATATTGTATAATGTATAATATAATAATTTGCGCATGCAAATTGCATGCACGCGAAAATCAGACGCCCGCGAACAATCACACAAATACATACACACAGACAATGCGACATTCCAAAATCGGATATTAGGGTCATTTTTATCGTATTGCGAACGTACCGAATGAATAGCGAAAACGTGAGCCCATTTAAAGAATACCAAATTCTTTTAATATATGTATATCTATACGAATGAGAAGATGCACTTAAAATTCATTATCAGCAAACGGTGGCCGAAAATGCGAGCGCGCGCCTGATCACGTTCGCCATTCATGAACTGTTATTGATGGAGGTGTTTAGAAACTAAATAGCAATAACCGAAATTCAAGTGACGTGCGCATGCGTAAGTTTTTTTAAATTTTAAAATAAACCATTGATATGTAGACATTATATATTTATATGTTTTAAAAGAATATTGTAAGAATTATGTCGCAAACAAGAGAATATGCAATTAGCACAATCATTTCGGTCGCATTTGTATTCTGTACAGCACGGTGAGCAGGCAAATCGTGAATTCTGAGCGATCGAATTCCTCGATCGCGCAGATTTTTCGGTTAAGCCGCATGCGTTCGCATTTTTTGAAGCCTGGGAACATGTTTTCATATATAGTATAAGCATATAAACACTATTATGGCTTATGCAAATGCGTGGGTCATTATGTGTTTATATGCGAGCGAATAACGGTGCGTTAATATGCTCGCGCGCGCGTTTGTACAGTTAAGTGTGTGTGAGAGAGAGTTGGATGCGATTGTTTTTGTTTTTAATCAACAACAAGTGAGAATATACACCACACACCGTCAGCGTCTAGAACTGTATATATAAATTAAAGACTCTTTTGCTATATGATCCAATTAAGCATACCCTCTCCGCGAGATGTTATCCCTCAGTTAAATAGTATATTTGCATCTTGCTGAAGCTGATCTGCAACTACAGGTCAAGATACGAGTATATGCAGTAACCACTATAAATAGTGCAGTGATGGCAAACCTTTTGTTTGGATTAGATCCAATAATTTATTTATTCATGGGATATTCTATGAATCTGTTTCAAAGAAAATACGATAAATGTCCATAGAATAAGGGAGCTGGATTATATTTAAAACCTTTATATAAGGAACAATTAGTGCTATGTTTTGTTATGTTGCTAATATAGCTTCGGCAACTATGCTTTCAACAGACAGACCATTGAAGAGTTTCAGAAAATCTTTATTGAAGAAATTTTTGTTTTCATCAAGATTTTTAACTTTAATGAAACTGGTAAAAGAACAGCATAAGTTCATTAAAAGTGATAGCTGAAAAGGGAAAGAATCCTAAAGAATAAATTGCGTCGGCAAAAAGAGTAGAACTCGTTTCGTTTTGTAATATTATTAATGCCATTGGAATCCAATGTAATGTCGATTGGAAGCATTAGATTTCTATCTCGATATATTTTGCGAGATGTTAAAACATATTCAGAGAAGTAAAATATGTTACGAGTATAAAAAAAACTTTTAACAACCACATTCTTATGCATCCGAAAAAAATCTAATAAATCATGCATATTTCACTTTAGTTGCGTTGACATATATAGACGTATATTTATTCAAAATTGGCATTCTTTCAGAAAACTGGAACTTGGGCCATAATGATCTCGTGTTTTTTTGAAACGGATTGCCATGCAGCTTTTGATACGAATCATTCGTCATGGTAAAGATGACAGCACATGCCAAATAGAGACTGCAACGTTGACTAAAATAAACGAGCTTGCCGAACAGCCTTCATTAAACAGTAATGAGACAATTCCTATTTCACTCGAGATTGCAAAAGCCGATCCATGGAAAACGAAAACTAATCGACCTTTTATACATACTTATAAATCCGTTCTAAAACAAAAAAATAAAATAAAAGCTGCGCCTGTATATTAGGTAGGTGATATTTTTAAATTGTTTAATATGTAGTTGGTTAATATTTAAGATTATGATTTCTTTTCTATATTGTCAACCAAGTATTCCTCGACATTTCGTTTTTTTTTAAATTACATAAGATTTTATTTCACATATTTGATTTTATCGATTTTTATATAATTAAAATATTTTACGTTTGATATTATAAGTTTAGATTTTTCGATATTTTTAAATTTAATAACACCGGTTTAATATATTCGTTACATTCTTTTGTTTTTATAATTTTTTGTTTATACAAATAACATTAAAAAAAAGTTATGATTCTGGATATATCGAAAAAACATGTTTTTTTTTGAAAATCGATTTATCGATTTTTTTTATAAAGCGCACATTTAACAACCATACAAAACAAAATTTTAGTGCAATTTAAATAAATATTACTTGTAACTTGTAAAATCATTAGGGTAAAGATTTTGTACCAAATAATTGTTCAGAGATAAGTTGCTATATCAAAAAAATGTTTTATTTTTATTTTATTTAAAATATATATATTTATATATATTTTTAATTTATTCGTTATACTTTTATCCGTACTCCGTCAAAAATTTCAAAATCGTTTTTCTCGAAACGAATAGTAGAAATCGAAGTGTATTCCATCAACTTCAAAATTTATCTGTAATTTATTTGATTATCTACTGAAGTGCGCACGATTTTAAAAACTAGTTTTTTTCGTTGAATATGCGAATTTATTTTCTAAGTCTCGTCATTCTGCGAACAAAACTTAAATTTTAATCTCGTGTACTTCATTTCACTAAACTAATGTAGTTATGAAAAAAGTATGTTTCCAAACTGCTTTTTTGGGCTGCTTTTTTGGGCTCCAAACAGATATATTATGGGCGGAGAAGCTCAAGGTTTGACAAAAAAAATGAGAAAAATGCAAATGTATGCACACTTTTATAAAAAAATGAATATTTGACCCTATTTTCTTTCGTTTTTATATGATAGTTATTTAAATTAAGATAACTATCGATATTGCTAAAATTTTGAGACAATATCCCCTAACGGGATGATTTCCTCTGAAAAATATTGATATTTTTGATATTTAGTGTCGGTGGGTTTTTTTTAGTCTATATATATTTTGTTTGTTTAAAATTGTTATACTTCTGCGTGCCATGCATGTGTTCAGCATCACTGCCATGCCGCACTGCACTCGTTGCCTTCCATTCGGTATTCTCGCGCAGACCAGTCATATTTTTTCTCTTCATCACAGCAAAAGATAAGATATATAGATATATAAATATATATAAAGTCCGTGCACAGAGATGTTCGCGCTCAAAGACTCTAAAGCCGCGCGCAAAAATAATTGGCCTATATGCGTGAATTTAATGATCATTAAACGGTACATTTTGTTTGTAAATATATATGTATATATATATATCTTCGCAAATGCTTCGCGCGCATTTTACTTCCGTCCGCAATTGGAAGCGCTGTTGATGCCGCATAACAACTTGTTGCAGCGTGCGATTGTCTTTCGCGAGCTATGTATATTATTTATATTTATTCTCTCAAAAGGGTGTTCCAAAAATTACTAGAGGTTGGATAATAATTTTGAATCTGTCAAACGTACAGCGCTATAAAGTCAATGAAAATATTATTTAACGATTTTAATTGTTCTATAAAATAGTTTCTATAGTAGTTTTCTATAGAGAAAGTTGATTGTAGCGTTATCTAGATATATGGTTTATTTATTGAGTTTTTTATAGATTAAGTCGATTTGTTGCGTTTTCTATAAAATGTCTTAAAAAACCTAGAATTTCCAAAATTATTTCTTGTTTCGCGGTATGAATTTTTGTTCACGATTTCACTAACGAAAATAATTCACTGCCGAGGAATGCATTTTTGTCAGCAAATCAAAATAACCAATGAAATGGGTTTAAAACTAAACACAATTCGAGTATTTTATGTTATTGTTGCTGTAAAGGCATTTAGTGACAAAAATTCACCAAATAATTTGATGACAAGAATTAACTTTTTTGGTGACGAAAATTCATATTTTTGATCTTGAAATATTTTGCATACAAATCGGAGGTGACAAAAATTCACTCCTATACTTTAGAGAAATTCACTTGACAAAAACTCAACACACCTGTTATTTCTATGGACAATATCGATTTGCTGGTATTCCTTGTAATCTGTTGATTTTTTGATCACACCATTTTTTCTATAGAAAAACTGACTATTTTTCCTATAGGAAAACCGATGAATTTTCTATTAAAGAACTGTAATCACCCTATATTGTAGAGCGTGAATTGCGCATAGCGCAATTGCACATTATACATTAAAATTGTATTTTGCATATATGCCTTTGCATTGTTTGAGCGCCAATTCAAAATCCAAATACAATCAATTCCGTGCACCATTCCACACACTTACACATAATCATACCCAAATATATTATACATAAATATAATATAGAAGAAAGCAAAGACATTCAATTGTAAGAAACAAAATATATTCACAACAATTAAAATAAACCGTTTAGAATCAATTCATAGTTATAAGCGCCAATACGTATGTATTAAATGTATTATATGAGTACGTACGTATTTATTTGTATTATTTATATAGTATAGAAATGCAAATGAGCCGCCGCCGCCTCCCAATTAGTCGTTAAAGTGGCTGTCATATATCGGATGTGGGTCAAGCTCTAGATCGGGCTCATTACATTCAGTACAAGTCGTGGCGGCCAGCCTGTGAACCGACACACACGCAAAACACAATAAATATATAAATAGCATAATATCCATTATATAGGTATATACATATATATTGTGTGTACATTATAACCAATCTGTAATCTCTATTCAAATGCTATAGAATGCGCCAGAACATCTTTTTAAACGGAAGATCAGCTGTATATATGCGCACGCGTGCAGATATTTGTGCCGCTAACATTTCTATAATAGTTTAACTATGTTGGTATACATTGATGATGTAAAATATAGGTGGCACTCTCACGCACGTACTGAGAGACAATCGAACCTATATTATCAAACAAGATGAACGACAATCTTCGGAATTCCATTTAAGGTTGTTCCTAGTCATTATATTTGCCTGTGTGTACGGGATATTTTTCCTACTAATACA
>JANSTU010013854.1:0-14863 GCA_027564075.1 Bolitophila hybrida | reverse complement strand
CAAGCAGTGGTTGACAAAAGTTTGCAGTTTCCCGGTCAGAGCAGAGGTCACTTTCCACGTCTCGCAACCGTAGAAAACGACCGATTTGACGTTTGAGTTTATTTAGTTTCTAAATATTCAAATCAACGAATGCCATCGAAAATAAATCCGATCAAATACGAAGTAAAATTGAGGTTTTTTCAATGTCCTCAAATATACTGATAGCATACGAAATTAGTGTGAACTTTAATGTTTCCTTTGCGTTACTTTGACTTTTAGTAGTAATAAGATTTTTGTGGGTTAGTTTTTTTTGTATAAATTGTATAAATATGTTTTTTTCAATTGATCTGTAAAATAATGGGAGAAAATTCGATTGTTAATTTTTAGATATTTTGTTCTTGTATGTTTTATCAATTGTATCAAAATAATTGTGTATTAGTTAGTCAACGGTCATCTTTTTCGGAAGTGGTTATACCTATGATCTTATTTTTGCGACCCAACGGAGGTGAAATATCGCGTTGACCCATTTTGGCCGTCAACGGATTTTGTGACAAAAATTACCTAAATTGACCGACTCACGTCATCCGTGTGATCGTAATTTTTAAATGCATTGACACAGTGACCGTTGGTGGTGGTTGACGCATTTTTTTGTGGCGTCAGAGAGTCAACCGGATGACCGGTTTGGTTGACCGTCTAATCGTAGCTTCACACGATGAATTCTTGAGACCACTGTTATAAAAACGATCATGGCTTGATATCTTAAGAGGTCGTTGGTGACAATTTGGTGTCTAAAAATTTGGTGTCCATATTTTTGTGTCCATAAATTTGGTGTCTAAGTTGTTTAAATTTGCAGAAATTTATTTGACAGTGTAAGTTGTAATTTTTTTACAAACGTCAAACAGCTGCTAACGTATATGGTATCAACACAGAATAAATATTTTTTAAATGTATAAATTTCCGATAATTTCCTTTCGCTTTTTTTTGTTTTTAAGTTTTCTATGTTAATGCAATTAGAATTAGACAGATGTGTAAAGTATAACTTAATTATAAAATTTAATAAAAACAAAAAATAAATAATAAATAATAAATAATAAAATTTAAAAAAATGGAAATTCGAAATCGTAATATGGTAAAAAACACGATTTTAAAAAATCTTAAGTTTATATATTGTTATTATTATAATAATGTAAATTAAAATGATCCTAAAAATCGGGGATTTTAAAATATTATTATAAAATCGATAAAAAATTAATTTATATAAAAATATAATCTAAAAGTCTCATTAAAAAAAATCGAAAAATCGAAAGTTTGAATTTATTATATTATAAAAATTCGAAAGTTGTAACATATATGTGTTTTTATAATAAATAATATAAAATATAACCTACACATCTGAATTAAAAAATCAAACAAAAATTCTAAGTTTAAAAATGTTTTTTTTTTGGATTTTTAAAAATTAGAAATTGAATTTAAACAATTATAAAAATAGAAAGTTTAATTTTTTTATTAAATAATGAAATTAAATATAATCTAAAAATCATTTTATATTTAAAAAATCGATAAATCGTAACAAAATTTATCAAAAAATCGATTTTTAAAATCGAAACAAATAATATAAAACTTTCTCGAAAAAATCGGAAGTTTAAAAATCTATTTCTTGGTTATTTTATAAATAAATAATTGGCGTATAACATAAAAATCTAAAGTTCGTATATATAAATATATATATATTGAATCCAAAAATCGAAACAAATAATCAAACCTTTCGTTTTTAAATAATTATAAATCAAAATATAAAAAAAACGAAGAAAATCAGATGATTTGCTGAATCGATTTAAAACTTTTTTTTGAGAATTGACCAGCCCAACCAAATTGCAGACACCAAATTATAGACAGCAAATTGTAGATACCAAATCGTCCGGATACCCTTATACTACCACAATTTTTTTCATTGGCTTTTTCTCTAGCTATTCGGGGAATGTTATGATGTACCCAAATTCGCTCCTCGGAAAACCACATGTTCTGTTTACCACTTGCCAAGACGCCATTTTGTATTGTTTTAATTTTTGTTTTTTTTTTAATTTAAACACCATAAAACATATATAATAAACCCTCAAAAATTTTATTTGATCCATTGAATAGTTTAAACATTTTTTTAAAAATGTGTGCGCCTGCTATAACCCCTGTATAGATCAAATGATCTTAAAAATAAAAAAAAAAACATTTTTGTAAAGTAATTTTTTCGTTATAGTCTGTCATGGCAAAATTTCTAATTTAATAAAATTGAATAATTTATGACAATTTCATATTTTCATTTATGGACTATAAACATATGTATATTTAATAAAATATTTTTAAAAAGGCTCGATAGACTATATAAAATGTAGTTTCGAAGATTTAAAGAGAAAGAATCAGAAAATCTTGAAACAAAATCTTGAGATATTGTGCCGATCGTATAGAAAAGCATACAGTTTCGAGAAAAACGCGTTTGGAAAAAATATTGTTATAACTTCGTGATTATGTAAATTTTTAGAAATATTTTTTTTAGTATTAATAAAATAAAAAACGAATTTTCCAAAATCCTGGAGGTATGTACCAACTTTATTATTTGCACACATTTATTAAAAAGATTTTTCTTAAAAAAATATATTTTACATTTTTTTTGAGGATTGTGTTTTGATGCAAGCAAAAAGTTAAAATTAGTAATAATTATTTAGAAAAATAAATTTTTGATTACTTCAAATATTTTTATTATTTTGAGTATTGTATTTTCTTGCAAACAAAAAAATGTAATTATTTCTTTAAATCAATAAATGGCCTTTTTTAATTGTTTTAATAATAATTTAAAAGAATGTCTTGGAAAATTAAAATATATTCATTTTTACACATATACATTTTAAAACAATAAAGAAAAACTAAAATCGTGATTTTGCTAAGAAGCATAATTTATAAGCAAATTATTTCTTTTAAAATATATTATTATAACTAAATCCATTAATTTCTATTTTATTATTCAATTGCCATACAAAAGCTTATTTGCTGTCTTACTTTTACCATTGTATATTTTTACAAAAACTTCCAAAAACATCATGTCCAAATCTTCGCAAAAATGTGTAATACCACCGGAAGACTTGCTTGAAAGACTAAACATAAAGGCTATATATGAAGTGAGCCCTCTTTGAACAACACCAAATAGGACAATTTTTCACCTTATCGCCCCCATTATATTATCATTATCGGACACATGCAAACCGCCAGGCATCTGTCCTAGATATTGCAATCACCAAAATACCAGTGTACAAATCGAGCTACAAATCTGGTACTCAGAGTTAAGATCCGATCACAACCCTGTTCTTATTGAGCTGTGCACGTCCCACAAATGTTAGTCCAATTAACCTCGACTTCAATATATAAAGGCAAACTGGACGCTATTTAGCAACGAGACCGAGCTATAAACTTCGAAAACCGTGCAGAAAGATTCACTCAAATCATTTGTTATGCTACAGTCAAATAGCAAAATACTCCCCGAAAGTTGCTTAAATTTCTACAACAACAAAGCACCTCATCCAACTACGAAACAACAAAAATGCGAAGGCAACGAACTCGGATCCCACATATGAAAACTGATGAGGATACCTTCCTCAATAGAATTATAAAATATGAAATACAGAAAGAGAGAAACACTCGTTTCCAATGGACTATTGCCTCTTTTGGAAAAGGTCACAGAAACTACTAGAAAATAACGAAAACCGGACTCTTAAGCGAATCTTGAACGTGCCATATAGAGCCACTAATAGCAAAATACATCAACGATGGTATAATAAGGAGATTCATAGAACGCCCAGAAAATGCAGATTACACCCTGTTCCGTGTATTAGACGTCCTTTAAGTTTTTTTTTTTGGCAAATAAAATTGTTTGTTTTTTATTAATTTCCTTATTTAATTTTTTTAATTTTTATCATCATAAGAGTCACAAAGGGTTTTTTTTAAAAGAAAGCACCTTTGAGCTATCATTCGTACTTTTTGGATACATTTTAGAACCATACACGAAGAAAAAGGGCAGGACACGATTCCGGAATGCGAAGAAAACCAACAAAGGCATCGGAGGAGAAGTCGCTGGGAAATTGACCGATAAAGAAATCAAGGAGCTGTAAATCTATATTGGACTGGCGATTCGTTGACTTCCAGATTCTGTCGAAAAAATGCGGAAGGAAATTTGGGACAATTTCTTTCATAAATCTTCGAGCGACGAAAATCCACAGCATGCAAATGGCACTAGGCAGCAATTAAAGCAGAACTGGACAAATTTTGCCACGAAGTCATAAGATCCATATATGAAGAATTAACAAAAGATGAACTTCTACACACCGATGCTTGGGGTCCAAAACGAAAAATAACAACGAATCTTTGAATTCGTTGATTTGAACCTTTGTGCCGAAATACCTCCATTCAGTGCCAAAAATCGTGGATATTGCAAAATTATTGGTCACAGTAAACTTCAATGAAGGATTCGAAGCAGTAATTAAAATCATGAACGTGATGGGCTGTCAAATTGGCGGCGAAGCCCACAATTACATCAAACGGCAGGATGAAGCACGAATCACCCGCTCCGAGAGACGCGTGAGCGATGTCGTTCGTCAGGCATGGATGGATGCCAGAGAGGATCAGGCAGCATTGCAATATTTTTACGAGGACAAGAAGGTGCTTTCATGTATGGTCCAGGAATCGTAGATTAGTGGTAAGTCACAATTTTATGGCGTAATTCATACTTCAACATTCAAACGCGTTTTTCTCGAAACCACTTTTTTCATCTGGCTATCATGATATCTAAAAAACGACTTGACCGATCACCTTGAAATTTATAGAGTCGTTTTTTTACACAACAAAATAGAGCAAAAAAAAGTGTTTTTTAGAAACAAAAATTAAAAGTCTTGTAAAAACGTGTTTTTTAGAAACAAAAATTAAAAGTCTTGTAAAAACTTTATTTTTCATTTTATTAGTTCAGACCATTGCCACAGCCAAATAGATTAAAGTGCAAAGTGGATTTCAGATCACCCAGTTTGCCGGTATCGTGATAGCCAGCGGATATTCTTTTTAACGCAGCTTCATCACGCTGTAACTTTTGAAGTTTGAATTTTGTTCACTTAAAAAAATTGTAAATGTAGATCAATATACACTAAATATATGGTCAAAAATTTAAATTTCTATCTTTCAAACGCCCTCAACACAGGTTAATCCCCTTAAGTTTAGTATTTACCTCCAGGTTCAGTAGTTCTTTACAATTTAGAATTTATCCTTTAAGCTTTATTTTTAGGTTTGGTTTTAATATCATAATAA
Organism: Bolitophila hybrida; assembly: GCA_027564075.1. NCBI lineage: Eukaryota > Metazoa > Arthropoda > Insecta > Diptera > Mycetophilidae > Bolitophila > Bolitophila hybrida. The sequence continues at coordinate 9,547 of JANSTU010013854.1, read as the reverse complement.
AAACAAGAACCGAATCACCGAGCGATATTGTTCTTTTTCCATTTGTCTTTCACACGTGGTCAAAACAAAATTAAGAGACTGATTCGGCTGAAATTTTGACAGTGGCGCCATCAGGCGGTGAGGCTAAGTACATATCGGACTACCCTCGTATTCTTAAATGTATAAAATTGTATTAAAACTATCACTTCACATTCGTTCAATCGGAATATTTAAAAGATTCTGAACATCTGACACATTTTTTCATTATGACCTAACTTGAAAGACAATTAAGACACGCCTCTTATATTAAATTCGCAGCCTGATATATAGTATATAGTAAGTAAACATAAAATATATATAGTGTCAAACTACGGTCAATTGCTCTTAATAAATGTGTGATTATATATTTTTAAACCATCTCTTATGCCATTACTCGACCATCTGTATCAAAACTAAACATTCATTTGTCGTCAACTGTAAACAATAACAAATTAGTGCAAAGGCAATAAATGTATTAATTCAGGCCTTTGTTAGTTAAATAATTACTTTAAATTGAGGTCATTTACGGTTAATTTGAATGGGAGATAATTAGAAAAATATGTATGCAAGTATAGAACTACGAATGTCCTCAAAAATTAAATATAAATACAAAATACAACATACACGAAGAAAATGTAGGAGCTGTCAATTTTCTCGTAAATAATGAAGAAAATGTAGGAGCTGTCAATTTTCTCGTAAATAATGACTCGCTCCACAATGCGACATAAAAATTATTTATTTTTGTAGCATTGCGATATTATCAGTTTGTGTGTAATACATAACAAAAACTACTAAAAATAGATTGTAGGTATGTATATAGTAAGTGCTTACCTGTGCATCGTCGTAGTCCTTTGCTTTCTGGCATTATGACCTATAAAAAAGAAGATTTATTGTTAATATATTTTATTTTAGAACCAGTTTGTTAGATATAAATAAAGATTTTAAAAATATAAGACATGTATACATACTATTATAATAAAACCAGTTTTTTTTTATAGAAATACATGTGAGTTATGATTTACATATGCAATTTATATGCATGTTCCTGGTTCATATGTTTTTTTAATGATCGGCTTTCAAATGACATTTTAAAATGTTATTGAAAACAAAGGAAGGATATTCATTTTTTTTTGTCAAAACATTAGTAATAAAAACAAGTGTTTTGTATAGAAATTCTACTATATTATATACATAACTGGTTAGTCTACAAGTCAATATATTATACATGTACTAATACATACATTTTTAATTAACGAACACCTTTCAAATGACATTAAAGTGTAATTTATATAGTATAGTAATTGTCCGGACATTTTACACCGATAAATCGATTTAATTGATTTATTACTATTTATTATTATTTGTTCACAAGTTCATTTTAATACAGCAGCTGACAAATTGTTTCTTAAGGCAGTAACCTCATGTGATATGTATTTTAAAAAAAGTTTAAGGTGGTTTTCCAATATTCGAAGTCGTTGGAAAGTTACAGCTGTTAGAACATTCAATTGGTTAGATTGTAAGGGAGTCATCCACTATGAGCTGCTCAACTATGGCCAAATGCTCAATTCGGATATCTACTGCGAGCAACTCGACCGTTTGAAGCAGACGATCGACCAGATGCGGACAGAATTGGCCAATAGGAAGGGTGTTGTGTTCCATCACGACAACTGTAGGCCACACGTCTTTGCAGACCCGCCAGAAGCTCCGGGAGCTCGGTTGGGAGGTCCTATCGCACCCACCGTATTGTCGAGAATTGCACCAAGTGATTACCATATTTTCCGGTTGATGTAAAACTCTCTTGGCAATAGTAAGCTGGTCTCCATCCGTCAAAACGGCGGATATTTGGTTTATTATAGCAGTTATGAACTTATGACATGATCTACATGATATCTCAAAAACGGTTAACCGATTGCATTGAAACTTTAATGATATAATCGATTAAATTGTAATAATGGACAAATTCCGAGCCGTTTTTTTCCTAATAATCGAAAAAAAACACATGAAATTTAAAAATTATCGTAACAAAACAATAAAAAAAAAACGGTACCCCATCGATTCGTCGAAAAACAATTCTTCGAAAAAAAGGGTGCTATCTTTAGTGAACTATTCCAATACCCTAGGTCGCCATTCTCAACGATTGTTTTAATGCAGCCCCGCAGGGACACTTAAAGATGGTGTTATCTTTTTTGTGTTTTTTTTTTTTTTTTTGTTTGTGTTTATTGTTTTTTCTTTTGTGAGTTTTTTTTTTATTTTTTATCTTATAATAGTTTAAAATTCAACGAATTGTTTTCTTCGACGAATTATTCTTCGACAAATTGTCGTACAACCAAAAAAACACATGAAATTTAAAAACAAAATTTTCAAATAATTCTAGTTCATTCATCTTCACAGATTACTTGCCTGAATTTTCAGCTTGAAATGTCAAAAGTTCATTTTTTTTTTAATTATGAGTTTGAAAAAAAAGTGTTTGAAAGTGAAACTTTAAACGCGTTTTTCTCGAAATGGCATTTTTAAAATCGGTGACAAAAATTACTCGAAAACTACTCAACCGATCCTTTTGAAAGATTGCAGGCTTATTCAACTCATAAAAATGTAGTGTTTGATTGCCATTTATAGCCAAAAAATCATCGTTACTTTTAGTGCAAATAGTTTTTTTTAACTTTGATCAAACACTAGTTTATATTTTTATTTAACTAAATTTATTAACATTTTTTTCATAATGCCCCTCTTATAGAAGCTCGCTTCCCTATTGGCAAAAAACTCGGTGAGCCAACTTTCACAGGCCTCTTTTGTGGCCAACTTCCGACTACCAAGCTCTTTCGCCATGAATGGATGGATGGATGCAAAAGAACCTCCCATCCGAGCTCCCGAAGCTTCTGGCGCGTCACCAAAGATGTGTGTGGCCTGGCGTTGTCCTTAAGGTAGCTAATTCGGCCCCTCTTGATCAAAGATGGCCTTTTCTGCATGAGTGCTGCCTTCAAGCGGTTCAATTGTTGGCAGTAAAGGTCCGAATGGAGCGTTTGGACATAGGGGAGCAGCTCATAGTGGACGATTCCCTGCCAATCACACCAAACACAGCAGAATCTCCTGGCCATCAATACGGGCTTGGGCACCGTCTGGGCCGCTTCACCGCGCTTCGACCACGACCGTTTGCGCTTCACGTTGTCGTAAGTGACCCACTTTACATCCGCTTCAGAAACGGGTCGATTTTGGTGCGATACAGCAGCGATTAGCATGCGTCGTTTGTCGTTTGTCAAAGATGTTTTTTATGCGTCAAAGCATACTAGTATGAAGTATATATATCGTATGTACGAGATAGTATATTCTATAGATTATCCCTGAAAATCCCGGTAAGTTTGAAATTAACACACGAAATGTTAGTTAATGGGATTACTATTATTTAATCATTCATCATGGATGTTGCTAAATCCAGTGGATGTAGAGCAAGTAGATAAATTAAAAATTTTTTTTTATGGAAGCAGATTTCTCAAATTCCCATATGTAATTATTTATTTCTCAAAAGAGTTGCTGTACTTGCATGTGTTTTTACAAATTCATTCGACTTCGAACTTAATTTTTATTGACTACATCGTGTGTAGGTCAGTGATCTTCTTCCGAGAACCAGTTTTTGCTCTCAACGAGAGCTGTGGTGCTCTTGAAACTTGATTCCTTGTTGATGACATCGATTACACTGGTGTGCCTAGGTTTACAGTTCTGTTCCTCTGAAGCATTGTGTATTTACAGGGAAAGTGTGCTTCGTTGCACATGTTACAACCTCTGCATAATGGCGAATCTATTGCTCAGATTTGTGGAGGTGGTTTCTAAAACAATGACCTATTAGGAGTTTCCCAGAAAGCCTGAATGGCCTGGGATCCAGAAGAGCTCTACTGAATTTTGTAGGGCTAGAAATTCTTTTACCAGACCCGATCTTGTTAAATGTGCGTCAAACACAAAAATAGTTGTATTTTTTTATATTTTTTTTTATTATTTATTTTGTTAAATTTATCCAAAAGGTGGTGAATTACCACATCGCAAACCTTCCATCATTAAAATGTCGGTTACTATTTTTATTTCTGACGTATCTATCCGTAAATTGTTTTTCCGCCATGGGTACACATTTTCTTGAGGACTAGACTTTTGACGATGCTGGACAAAGTAATAATGTTTCTTTTCTATTCTCACATTATGTCGTCGAAAAAGTTTTATTGTTATATCTAATTTGATATGTATGAGTTTGAATGGGCGAACCTACCCAAATGTTGTACGAGTGACCATAATGCGATCCATATCCGGCGCAGTTTTGTGTTTTTTTTTTTGTTTTTTGTTTGTTTTTTTTTTGGTTGAAGTGCCGCAAAGCTAAAATGAGATATTATATGAGGTTAGAGATAGGGCTAGGTCTGATCCCCTTAATAGTTTGTCCTCTCTTCAGCGGAGCGTATCAACTGTTGGTTTTCTGAAGTCAACAGTCGTAGACTCAAATTAGTGAACCATAATAATGTGTTCACCCCCGAATTGAGAGTCATAAGAACGAATTTGAGACGTCTGACGTCGGTATGAATGGGGATTCTACCGAGATTTAAAATTGATTATAAGTTAAAATCGCGACTAGGGTGGAGCAGTATTATCAGCAGCACACCCGGAAATGAGTTACGTCACAAAAAAACTCGGGCGCCAATCTGCATAGCTGGTAAGGGAGTATATAGATCCCGCTCCGACCAGTGAGGACAGTGATGAGTTTGACTTTGAAGAATAACTCAACTGGTAGATATATAGTACTTCATCAGTATTGCCATGTTTTAAGTGCAGAATGGACGTTTTGTATACCTTATGGCAGGAACCCACGTACAAGCTGGACAATTCTATTATATTTACTAAAGAAGTTACAAAAAAGCTTTATCGACCCTATTTCTTAATCGAGATCAGTTTGGAAACGGCATACTTTCAATAACTCGACGTCATTTGCAGAGAAAATAAAACGAGATTCTGGCGAAGGTTCAGTAACAAAAACGTTTTCAAAAACTCCTAAACTTCAAGTATTTTGTCTCCAAATCTTTTTTTCGATTAACAATTAGCATAGTTAGCATAGTTTTTTGAATTTTGCACCGGTCAGAGTCGGAAAATCTTGATAAAATGAGTTTATAGGTATTTTTCATTTTATATGTATAGCGAAGTAGAATTTTTTGACAATAAATTGTCCATCACCAAAAAAAAAAAAATGTGTACCGATAAATTGTAAAATGTTGTCGTTTATGCAAATTTTATTGCCTTTGTCGTAATAGTACTGTAAAATATGTCGGATTTTCTCTTTATTTTGCTCCATGTTTGCGACGCTATAACTCACGAACGTCTGAACCAAACAATAACAAACTGTCAAACGCGTGTGTTACGGAGACCTTTCCAACAAGCTATAGCATGACCCGATGCGATAATGATAATGAAAATATGAAAATATAAATATATATTACCCCCTCTAAACGCGATGAACTTTAGCTACTTCTAAAGTATGTACTATGTATGTTCTTTAATTCAGAATTTATGTGTCTTTTATAATTATTTATTGCTCTTAATACACACATCCGTCGCGTAAATGTACTTATAATTTAAATGCTTTATCTTTTTACTGACAAACACGTGGACATTACAATAATATTTCAAAAAACAACAATCATAAAGCAAATCAATATTTAATATATTATGTTAAGCCCGAATATTAGCTAGTATCCAGTCGATGTACGAACTAACACGCGTGTATATAGCCGGCCAACCATTAAGTCCACATTTCTTTGGTCCAAACGAAATGACTCCCATACAGAACATGTAATAGTGTTCTTCATTTCTAGTGTCTAACATCATAAGTGGACCGCCTGAGTCACCAGTACATGTGTCCTTGTCTTCCTTTCCACCAGCACAAATCTGTCTGCTAGTCAGATCAATATTTAATTGGGAGTACTTTCGATTGCACTCCTCATTGTTGACACTGTCAACGCTCAACTTTTTCATTATACTACTACTATTTGCTGTGTTGAAAGAAAACCAGTTTTATATTAAAAGTCAATATACTTATGAATAGTATAAAATACTAACCGTATTCAGTTTTCCCCCAACCTGCCACTAAAAAACTGATGCCGTCGTAGTTTATGTTGGACAAATTCATAGTTATTGGCAAAAAAATCGGTTTGATCCAGTCTTAATTGAAAAGAAGTTTAAAATATTCTATAGAATCCATATAAAAAGTATTCCAAATTACCTGTAAAATTAATGTCCCTATCCAATCGTAGTAGCGCCAGGTCGTTCTCAACTGCATTTGAATTCGAATCGTAATTCTCGTGCGTGATCGATTCTTCAATGCCAACGTTGATAGGTGGATCAGAGCAAACGTTATTAGTGCAGTTTTCATTAGAACAAACACAATCCTTATCACTTTTTAAATCCCATTCACCCAAACGAACGCTGTTACTGAAAAATACAATATTTATTTACATTAATATTTTTTCGAATATCTTGTAAAAGCTTCAGAGTAAACTGAATTTAAAATGTTCTGCTACACTTACATTTTATATTGCCTCATTTTTATTTCGTTACCTGCAACACAATGAGCAGCCGTAAGGACATAACGATCGTTGATCAGTACTCCACTACAATGAAATCCCGCCGAACGGGACTTAGCTGTAAACACGATTATGCCTTTACACAATCAAATATCTTTCAATCATCAATCACTTACGTTTGGAGTACTCGATCAGTACCATCCAGGGAAACTCATCGATGCTAGCAAACTCTCCTCCAAAGATGCGATTATTAAGAGGTATGCTGTACTCTCCGCAATCGCCCGGTTTGGGTAAAAGTTTGCTAGAATCGCCACAGCAGACCTGCCAAAATTTATTATTTTAATTCTATTTCTTACATGATTATAACAAAAATCCACCAATGGTGTGTTCGTATAGCCACATTTGCTGCTCTGCAGAAAGTCTATTTCATCAGGATTAAGTTGTGGCTTTTTAATCAGTTTGTCCAGTGACTTACATCTATTCAGAGGAATACAGATTCCTCTTAAGTTTTCGGTCGTCGAGCACGTGGAGTTTTCACTAAGTAATTCTGGATTTAAGTACAGATTTTTTATTGATACATTTTTTTTACGAAAACCATTAAAAAAACACCCATAATCATTATCATATCTATATGTTAATATATTTTTTATATATTAATATTATATTATGTACATATAAAACAAATAATTTTGTAACATACGTGATGAGACATGGTCCAATGTCGCAAGGCTACAAACTGCAATAAGCAACACCTGCTGACAGACTTTTATTGCTTTCATAATATACATATAAAAATGCTTTATCTCCCTCGAGATTTATTATATTTAACTAAACTGTAAGATATAAGACCAATTCACAACGTATGCAGAGAATTACGGATTGTTTTGATTCTTTTAATTACTAAAAATAATATTTCATTCGCACACGATGCGAACTGTTGAAGAAATACTTTTTAATTAATTTTAATACCAGAGTATAATCTCCTTAAATATTGACTGTCATTTTATCCCATATATACAGAAAACAATTATAGCTATCAAATGTATATGTTAAAGGTCACTGTTTTTGTATGTTTAAACAAAATTTAATGTGTAACTTGTTATTTGACCACGACATCTTTCTAAACCACTTACTCTTATCCGATTGAGCTTGAATTTTACAGACTTTAAGACGAGAATAAACAGTAATTATTCTCAGGAAATCTTTTTTTTATAATTAGGAATATAGTGATTTTATCTAAAATATGATTTTTGGCAAATTTAATTACGTATTCAGTGAAACAAACATTTCGTATGTATTCAATAAAATATAAATTAGACAAAAACACCATCATATTTTAGTGGCAATTAAAAAAAACTAGTTAAGTACTATCTGATTTGTTCAGTTTAGGGGCAGTGGAGAGATATTGTATATGACCATTTAGCCGGATGCCGTTTGGACGAATGCGTTCGCGATTTACACTCAGGATTACTCAAGATTACTCAATAATATTTACACATAATCTTTTCAGTCATCATGTGCTTTGTGTTGGAATAATAAAAAAATCGCGTTTGCGCGATTTCTACTCAAGATTTTTTTATTATTTGTCCATAAATAACGTTATGAATTTAATATGGCTGGATGAGCCCTAAAAATACCATTGAAAAATAGTGATAAAAATGTCGAATAGAAACTAATATAATAAATATATTTTTGAGAACCAAAATTATTTGATGATCACAAATAAATTATTTCACCAATTTGACGCCAATGGCGAGCTAATTCCAAGCGAGAAGAAGTTCAAAACATGATGCTTCCTCTGGAATGACCACCTGATTGTTTTTCACTAAGCGCCAAAGACGTACAGAAGGCGTACTTTATTTCTTCTATAAATAACTAGTAACAATTTTGTTTGTAAAATTGTATTTGACCGTCAAAAATAATACTGATCTATAATTTTTATTCCCCTTTTTCAATATAATAAAATATCTTCATTCTGTGTGCACTGGCAAATACCTTCATTTACCTTTTTCTTAGAAATAGGCTATTAATAGCAAGAGGAACCTACTGATTTAAAGTGCTACATTCGAATCTGACTAATATTATACAGTTAGTCTATAGTTGATCGCTCTTTACGAAATCCACACTGATAATCGCCAATGTTTTTCAGCAATATACGCAGCTATCAACCACATTTTCATGACACTGCAAAAACAATTTGGGATTCGGTCGCCAACCGCCGGATCTGAATATAAAAAAGAAAGAAGTTTGAGTGAAATACCGACGTTTTTTTCGGTAGTTCTCTCAGGGAGTAGGTGGGAAGATGTGTTGATGAACTTACAAATTAGTTTGAACAGTCACAAATACATCTGAAAACTAAGTCTACAAGTACAAATACTTTTACAGTTCGGTTGTACATTTTAGCAAGGTAGCGGATGAACCTCTTGAGGAAGTCAACGACATCAGCGTGCATGGTCTCAGTTATTGTGGACTTCCCGAATAGGGATTAGGGATAAAATCAAATAAGTAGCTCCTCATGAAGTCTATATATGCCTATCGTCGGACGGTACAAGAATGATTTGTATGTGTCGTGTTGGAGCTTTGTCATACACTTCTTCCAACTTCTCATAGAACAAGTCCTTCTGCTCTTTTTATTTGTCTTCTGTGGGGGGCGTGTGCATTAATAATATTATTATCACATTTCCAAAGTATTCCTTTCAACTTCATCCCTCTATTTCATCTCATTTCTTTGCTACCGGTTCCTTTTGTATTGACATTCTCTTCTCAAATTTACCATAAAATTTTATTGCAACTAAAACTCAGCTCGATACTGGCTTCTCTAGACACGATATTTTGGTCAGTAGATATATTTGTCAGTTGCCAACCTTCCGCAAGTGCAGACGTAATAAGTCGACATAAGTCAATTGACCATTTATTCATGAAAAAAAATGTTTAATGGAATACATAGTGGTGTAAATAAATTAAACAAAAACGTACAATGG
>JANSTU010013843.1:0-14866 GCA_027564075.1 Bolitophila hybrida | reverse complement strand
AACGTGTGTTTTTGTGAATAGGGATTATTCTTGCTCTTTTCCATGAGTTAGGGAAGGTGGAGGATGTAATGGAGAAGTTCATTATATGTAAAATAAAAGAAGCAATGACAGGAAACCACATTTTCAAATACGAAACGGGGATATTGTCAAGTCCAACAGAAGTAGAAGAAACTTGTGTTCTCTTAAGTTTCTTCTACTAGATATCGAATCGTTTATTGTAATAGCGGTGAAAGAGAATGATGATGGACAAGAGGTGGAATTGACAGACCGTGTGGAAGAGTTATTGGAATAGATGATACAAGGTATTGATTGAATATTTTATTTGAAAATGGTGGGATAAGATTATATGTTTAGATGAAATTCCAAGGTTACGAACATTACGCCATAATACGTGTTCTGGTCCCCTGTTACGAGGAGGATCATGACTGCTATTATGCTGAGAACGAATAAGAATACGTAACGTCACGCATACCGATCCTTCGGACCTCATGTCAAAACAGGAGTTCTACGAAGAACTCTAGGAATGCGGTATGAATTTTTGTCAAGTGAATTCTTGTCACTGTGACAAGAATTCACTATAACGAGGACTGAATTCTTCTCAAGTGCATTTTCTTCACCAAATTATTTGATGAGAAGAATTCACTGCCGAGGAGTTCATTTTTATCACCAAATCACAATAACCAATGAAAAGTGTTTAAAACTAAACAGAAATCGAGTATTTCATGTTATTGATGTTGTAAAGGAATTTTGTGACAAATATATACACCTCTGCAGTGCATTCTTGTCACGAAATATTTTTTTGCTAACGAAAATTCATATTTTTGAGCATGAAATATTTGTCCATATACAAATCGGTAGTGACAATTCATTTGACAAAAATGCAACACACCCTCTTTGCAATCCTCGCCGCCATTCCCCGTACATACATAATTGTTAAACCATGTTATGGGATAGCTCGGCCTGGGGGAATGAATGAATACGGCAACCTCTTGGTCGAGCTGTGCAACATTCGACAATTGCTAATCGCCGGGACATTATTTCCCCACAAGACCTGTCACAAGTTTCATAAGACGGAGAACCAATTAGACCACTTTGCTATCTCAAAAAGATGGCGAAAGTGTCTACTTGACGTGAGGAACAGGAGCGGAGCAGACGTGGTATATCAAATTGTACCGCGGACGTAAACACTGGATTTCGGACGAGCCCTATCGACTCATTCTTCCTGATACTTTAAACGGATATCCTATTCCCCATGCTAGTACAGGCATGGGAGGACGAGTCTATTCCTGACGGTTGGAAGTCAGAAATAATCGTTAAGCTGCCAAGAAAGGGACTTGGGCAGCAGCTGCGATAACTGGAGGGGTATATGTCTGCTGACCGTGGTCTACAAGATCCTGGCAAAGGTTATCTTATCGATGGTACAGTTCATCGACAGTGGTACAATGCATCGACAGGGATGTCTCTCTCGCCACTGCTATTTATCGCAGTGTTAGATGACGTCCTTGTAGAGGTGTTGGGCACTTGTGGTCGCGGTATTCAATGGGGCCTATTGTACGACATCCATCAGGACCTTGTTGAATACGCTGTTAATGCTTGCTTTTTGGCTCTTAATAAAAACGGTCATGTTAAAGGAATGCCAGATCAAACTATATTTTATATATAGCTTAACATAGTTTAGTGGAATTGATATGGATTTTGGGAAACCAAATATTACCGATTATTCTCTTTGTGAATACCATCTTTCTACAGAAGAACAACAATAAGTTGCATCAATTATCGTAGACATTAAATTATAATAAAATATACTTGAAAAATATACTTATGTTTATTTGCCGAAAAGGCATTGATATTTATTTTACATTAAATAATTATTTCTATAACTATGTATTGGACTGTACAATTAAAACCTAATATAATTTGTGCTTTAAATACAATTCCATAAAGCAATTAAAATGTTCAATATAAATTTCATAGTAAGATTAGATTCATTTTACGATAATAGCTTCTTCTTTGAGGATTCATCCTCGTCCTTCTTAGATGGTGCTTTTACTGGCGATTTCTTTCCCATTACCATATCAGCGAAAAGCCCTGTAAACACAAGCACTGCACCAAACCACTGCCGCGACGCAAGCACATTGCCAAACAGAATTACTGAGCAAAGAACAGTAAAGAATTTTCGCGTTGTTGTCACCACGGAACAGGATAGAGGTCCGTATGAAGCAACCTGAAATATGTGAATTTCATTGATTATACAGCAATAAAAAATCTATCTATTTGAATATCGTACCATCATGAAGATAAAAAGCTGACCTAGTGCACCGGTAAGCGCAAGCAAAGCCAATTGCAACCATAAATGGGGATACTTGGATGCGAACGCTAATAAATCAACAAGTTCACCCGTTCCAAGTAGAGCAACGCCCAACATAACCGTACTCCACCCGTTCATGGCAAGCATCATTTGTTGAGCAGACGGTGCACTTGCCGCTCGCATACGATCTTGAATAGCACCTGTCAAACCGTCCATTGCCAAACTCAAGATCAGCAGTAATTCCCCAACGCCGATGAACTCTTCTTGTGCATTGGCATTGGTCTTACCATCCTTGAACATGAACAGTGCAATTCCAGCAACTATCAACAGGACGCACACATACTTCTGCAGCGAGTACTTTTTGTTACCAATCAGCACACCTAGGATCATTACAGGAATGGGCTTTGCCGATTTACCAACTACTTGCGTGGGATATGGTACCCAGCGCAGTGCCATATTTGAGCTGATCATTGCTAGGAGATATGTAAGTGCCGAGCTGGCGTAGAAACCGTAGTGTGTCTTGTCTTCTTTCTGTGGTTTTGTCAAAAGCATTGCTGAAAGGAATAATATAAATTTATGTATACATTTTGATTGTTTTAAATTAGTACAAACCCTTAGCAAACACAGCATTGCACAGGCACTGCACGCCCACTAGAGCCAGTGCAAATGTGAATTGTTCTCCACGGCTTCCATCTTCGTTCACTTTGTCTCCATATCGCCCGCGTGTTATTTTCTCCTGCAGGATGCCAAAATAAAAGTAGCACAGAAAGATGCCTAGAGCACATACAACAAATCTCGTTCGATCATCCATTATAAAATTTAAATAAAGAAAAGTGTAAACAGACACGCTCAATCACACGACTTTTCCTCTGACTGAGATTTTCAGTGCTTCAGTTAATTTCAAGAAAGTAACAATATTATTTTGACGCGTGTACACAAATCATTTTAATTTTCTTATACAGTGCTACTATTGGTGCGATAAGCAATCTTTTTACATGCTAAATTCTAGACTAGACTGTGTGTGCTTTAGCTTCTGTTTATTGCAAACGGACACGTCATACAAAAAAATCACCGTGAAAACAAACCGCGATGCGCGATCGATGGAAATTGAAATATATAATTTAATCGCACTCGCACTTGTACTAGTTTACTAACAATAAGCTGTCAAATATTATTTTCTAATTAGAAAGGTCACTGCTGCCATCTATCGACAGTGCATTACAAACAGATTTAATAATACAGTTTACCCTAATAATTATTAAATTAAAATAAAATTAAACTTAATAAATGTTTACAGATAATTTATTAATTATTAAAAATGTTAAAAACTAAATAATTTTAACTGCAAAAAATCAAAATAATAATTATTATTTTTGTATAATGATATTGCAGATTTCAGATTTATATTCACCACTCTTATGTCGCATATATATATATATATATATACAAGTATATACTCACAGAAATGTCGTGTGATAAATATAGTTTGCAACATAAAATCTTATAAGAAAATCGGCGTTTCATTAATTAAAATTGACTTCTTTAGGAACGACTGAATCGAATGACCATATCTACTATTCTTGGTGCGGTCAACATGTTTTACACGCTGCTGTGCTATATTTCATCGGTTCTTTCCATGCTGTGTTCCGTCCTGTGGCTTGTGAACAATGCAGTGCCATGGCTAACCCTTTTGTTTGTTATTGTTTGTATTGGCTCTAAGTTTGTGCAGTTAAAGTGCCCCAATCCAAAGAATCTATTTGCGTTATTTGGTGATGAAGCCCTGCAAGAGTCGCCTACATCGGTTTGGCCAGTAGCGAATAAGGGCGGTGCCTACGATGCCCCTGAGAACTCGGCTGCGGCTCTGAAAAAGGTATAATTATGTTTATAAATTATTTAAACTAACAAATACATTGTTGAACAGTGTATAAGTCAAAACTGTAAGATGGTGCTGTTAGATCTGGCCATTACCAAGTGCGGTGAGCTCGTAATTCTGCACAAATCGACATTGGAAAAAGCAAACATTCATGCGCAAATCGACCAGGTCACATTTGAGTCATTAGAGAACATAAACATATCGGAAAATCATACTTTAAGGTGAGTCATCATCCAATCCAATATATATTTAATATATTTGTTTATTATTTCAGTCGACAATTTCCTCCCGAGAAAATACTTACGCTGGCCAATTTGATGACATTGTTAGACAACATCAACGTAACAGTGTTTTTGTTGATCAATTCACGAAGTGCTCGTCTCACCGAAACACTTAAGAAAGTGACAAGTTCCAACGATAGTTTTTCCAAACGAATCGTCATCTGCAGCCGTTCCACCATTTCGATATACAACGTAATAATTATATTTTATTAAACACTATAATTATTAATATAATTATGTTAAAACATAGCTACGCAAAGCATGCCCAGAACTTATATGTGGTCTGTGGATAGATAAAACTAGCGATACTGCAAAAAGAGCTGTGTTCCGGTTATCTGCGCTTCTAGTATCCATATATGAAGCCTTATTCCGAAATATAGTTGTACCAGTCATTGGAATAAGCTTTGTATTTGTTGCCAAAGAAGAGATAAATGTGTAAGTATTTAGAAGTAACTTTTGAACATTTTTAATTGTTTTATCTATTTGCAGACATATTAAAAGCCTATGGGAAAATGTCGGAGTCCGTCCTATCGTTTATTCGGTTAATTCTCCTAACGAAAAACTATACTTCCAAAAAGTTATAAACACACAGTACGTAACGGACTCACTGCGTTCAGAGCCACATCATCTGATCAAGTCTTCTAACTCTAAGAAGTAACTTGTATGTTATTTATTTTGAAGTATTATTTGTCATTTTATTAGGTGAATTCTTTCGCTGGCCATTTAGGCGGCTAAATAGTACTTATAATATCAACATCAGAATATAAATCTTAATTTTAAATATCTGATCAACAAGGCAACAAATAAGTGTTAACTGCATTTAGATTATCTCGATTAATATCCATATTTTATATATTTATTTCAAATTTTTGACTATATTAATTTCTGTATCTATAACATACCCATCGAATTTAATTGTTAAGTTTATATAATACATAAAAGATAAAATTTAAGTTTTCGTTTGCCAAAGATTGTTGTTAATAATTGATTATGCGCTATATATTTTGTAATGCACAAAATAAACCAAAAACTAATTAAATAGTTATAATAAATAAGATGACGTTAAACATTACAAAAAGCAGTTAGCAATTATTGCAACTATTCAAGCATAAATTATATTTGCGAACCGACTTCTTTTGCATTATACGTTTTTAAACTTACTATAACCTACAAATGCATTTATTTTAATAATAAAAGAGAAACACAATGTAATAATTATGTTATGCAATGAATATCTTCCATACTGGACAAACAGATGATTTTGTTATTGTTTTATTTCAAAATACTCCCCTGATAAAACGCTTAACTTTTGGACCTCATAAACTGAATAATAATGGTTCTAAAATTGTTATTTCAAAATTGAATAATATTTGTGATTGTGCAAATCACTTACTACCTTCGCTGAAAAATGTACATAGAGCTGCCTATGCGGTAAAAAATAACAGGTATTGATAAAATCGCTTTAAAAAATTTTTAACAACATTTTTTCTACATCAAGATGTATGTGCTAGATTTTAGCAGGCATTTGATTCCATTTGTCAATCAACGCTCTGTGTTAAGTTGTAATCTAAATTTAGATTTTCGAGCCCATTACTCCAGTGGAAAAGAACTGTGCACCTATGCACACCAGTAACTACAATCGATGTCATCAAGGAATCAAGTCTCAAGAGCATCACAGCCTTCGTTGTGAGCTAATGAATCCTGTTTAGCCGAATGCCGTTTATCCGAAAGCCGTTGAAAAAATAATTACAAATCTTGAGTAGAAATCGCGCAAGCGCTTTCTTTTGTATTATTCCAAATCAAATCACATGTTAACTGAAAAGATTATGTGTAAGTAATAATATGTGTAAATAATAATAATAATAAGTAATCTTGAGTTGAAATCGCTCACGCATTCGGCTAAACGGACTTCGGCCAAATGGACATTACCAAATCTAACATATCAATAAATTAGAAACATTCAAAACTAATTGTAAGATTTTCTTTGTTTCATCAGAATAAAAAAACTTAGGCTGAAGTACAGGCGAGCGAAAATGCCCGCACCTACTGTTTTAAAAAAATATAAATAAAATCGGACAACCCTTAAAGGAGAAAGGGGCAAAACGGTCATTTTTAATATTTGTGTATAAATCATCGCTCCTTATGAAAGTGTGAAAAAATAGGGGGTTAATAATTTTAGGAGTTTCTGCACATAGCCGTACTATTTTATTGTTCGTGAAAATTATATTTTAGGCGTGGTGACAGTTTAAAGTCAATAAACAATGACAAAAACAAATAAATTTATAAACACCCGGGAGTTAGGGAAAAAAATTGTTTTAATGGTGTTTGTGTTTTTTATTTCTTTATAATTAAAGGTACTTTTTCTCAAAATCGAGTTTTCGCTCTCCTTTACTTTCGCCAAAATTCGTAATTAATGAAATATGCCGCTGTCTATTGGACATCTAATCACAGAGGTATACATAAAGTGGTTTAAATTTGTCCGTGGCGACGAACAGTATAGCTGGTCCAAAATGAACTAATGTGCAAGTGAATGGATCCCGAATTCATAATAATAATAGAACCAATCTCGTGAACCTTGCATCGAAGATTCTGTAACTCAAGGAATCGATTAAAAGAACCCATGAGATTGAAAATGGTAAAATTTTATAAAGTAATATTTATAAATAAAATGATCCTCCAATAAATTTCTAATCAAATATCAATTAATTTTTCATCATAAATAAATTGGCCAATTATAGAACTCAACCCAATGCAAACTTTTTTGTCTGGACTGTACAACATAATAATGAAGTTTATCAGTTGTCACAAACGTCACTTATCTGCTGTCATAAGTTTATTATTGCTTTTTCTTTAATCTTGCTTAACAGAATTTGCAGCGTGCTTGTTTAGAAACATACCACAGAAATATATAAAATATAACTAAAAATAAAATAATATCATACAAATCCTGAGCAGAAATGCGATTTCCCGTTTCCGAAGCTTCCATAGAGGACGCATTAAAAGATGAAAACCAAATTCAGGAAGCAGCCAAGAGCATAGGAAAAGGTATGTTGACAATAGTTTGCAACAACAATTATCTTTGTTTGCCGATACCCATTCATAGAAATAAAATACATAGGTTGCGGTAGAGGTTATCTGATAATTTTGTTATAAAAATGCTATTGTTGCAGACATGGAAGCCAAAGACACTGACATAACGGTGTTTGTTGAAAATTTGGGATTTGCTTTGACCTCGAAGACGGTCGAGAATCGTGCAAAGGCCACCCAACTACTCTCTGCCACAATTGCTAATCTTCCCGCCGACTTTCTCAGCGAGACACAATTGAACTTTATCGCCACTTTCTACTGCGACCGTCTTAAAGATCATCATTCCGTGCTGCCATCAGTGTTATCAGGTATACTGGCTTTAGTTGAGCAGAAACATCTACCAACGGGCAGTTCGACACGTTTGTTGCAAGCTCTGTTCCAGATGGTCTCATGTCAGAGTCAATTGCGGGAAGACAGACTTAAGATATTTTCAATTCTCAAGAAGCTTTCCGAGACACAGTCTGAAGGTAAAATGAAAAATATTTGTAAATAAAGTAGTTGTTATTAGAATTTTTGTATTCATTTTAGAACTCTTGGCCATGGGTAGTGACTTTGTGTATGGTGTCATTAATGCCATCGATGGAGAGCGTGACCCACGAATGCTCTTATACTTATTTGAATTTGTGCCAGTATTTTTAAAGACCTATCAACTCGGTCACTTGGCCGAAGAAATGTTTGAAGTATGTGCATGCTATTTTCCTATTGATTTTCATCCCGCCGAGAATGACGTTACAATTACCCGCGAACTTTTGGCTGCTAAACTTTCAGACTGCCTTTGTGGCTCTGAAATGTTTGCCGAGTTCTGTATTAGTCTTTTGTTGGAAAAAATGGATAGTCAACTAAATGTGGCCAAGTTGGATTCGCTGGAATTACTGGTATATATAATAATATAATAATATAATAATAATATTTATTTTTGAAAAAAAAACTCATAATTGTTTTTCAGTCGAAGGCTGCGCAACGTTTTAAAGTAGAAGATATTGACGAGCATTTCGAAACCATATGGACCACCCTCAAAGCTGAACTTATTCCGGGTACTAACAAAGAAACTACATTTGCTGCTCTTAACACTTTGCAAACAATCATACAACGTGCGTCCACTACGGAGTCTGTGTGCAATAACATGATGACCTTAATTTTCGATACGATACTTGGCCAGATGTCAGATGTTGATGCTCGATTGTTTATGCCATCTACTGCAGTTGCCGTTGTGTGCTCTCGAGCCAGTGCTCCAACAGCAGTGACAGTATCAAATAAGGTTTTACCATCACTACTGCACCAGGTCCGTGCAAATGTCGAAAAACAAACTCAGCGATGTACTCTAATAGAAATCATCACTCAGCTTGTGGTCACATCAAACGATTATGGAGTTTTGCCAAATATCGACGCTATTAATCTTGATATTGTACAGGCTGAACTTGTGCGATGTCTTACCGATGAACCTGACAATGCAGAACTTGTCCAGGTTGGTCTAAATGCCTTAACAAAGACAATAGATATAGTTACGGCTCATAATCGTTCTGTGATTCTGCGTACAATCGAAAACCATCTTAGCTCTGAAAATCCGAAATCCATAGACATTAGATCTGCTTTTGTCGCTCTAGCTACTCGTTTTCCGAATGAAGCCATTATCTCTTTGAACGTAATTCTTGGAATTGAGCTCGAAAACAATGGTTTAAACTTAGAGAATATATTTTCAACACTTAGGGCTATTCTATCGGTAGAAGCATTTACAACACAAATTCTGAACTTTTTTGTCGAAAAAGCACTGTGTATCGTTAGTCCTGCTCTCCAGAAGCAATGTTTGAAAAATTTGCGAATTCTTTTAGACAATGATGAATCTGCAAAGTACTCCAAAAAATTGTTCACTGACTACTTTATTGTTGAAAAGTGTATTACATTGGCACACAGCCTAGATACGTCCAACAAAAGTACTGACATTCTGTTCGAGATGTCTAAAATATTGAAACTCATCGTACGAGCACTGGACGTGACTGAGCAGACTGGTATTATTGCACGCTTTTTACCCACCATGAATCTGCAGAAAATTCAAGACCTGTACATAACAGCTGGATTGCTGGGATACTTAGACGCAACCGTAGCACTTGAGAATCATTTTGAAAACGTTGTCAACGAACTGACAAAACTATCGCTGAATAGTACAGATCCGAAAGTTGTAGAGATTGCGCATCATCTTCTTTGTAGTATGTTCAATAAAATGCCCGATTCCGATCATCATCGTTCTGTGCTAAAGCGTACAGTAGAACAACTACGAACCGAAATTGAGAAGCACAATAAAAAAGCCGTCGAAATTCTGTCGTGGATCTCCCGTGGTCTTTTAGTACGTGGACACACAGAAGCAGCTGGTGTTATCGATACGGTAATATTTAAAAAAAAATTATATATTAATATTTTTTTAACTAATGAATTGTTATTTTAGTTACTGAAACTGTTGGAGCATCCAACTTTAGCTTCTGTGGCATCTCTAGCCTTCGATATTATCTCTATCGAAGTACCCGGCCTGCACTTGCCACTTGTCAAGTTATTGTTTAAGCAGAAACTCTTTCAAATTGTCCTGAAGAGCCTGTGGAACAAACTGAACAGCTACTCAGAACATCACCTAAGTGCTTTCGCTTACGTTCTTAAAGTAACGCCACATTTGGTTCTAAAAAATAACATCGAGAAGGTCTATATTTACTAATGTAATTTTTAACTTTATATCAATAACTATAAAATTCATTTTTTTAAGGTTGGACCTGTACTGTTTAAGTGCTTAGATTTAAAATTAGTCGCACCACTGCTTATTTCTCTTGAAATCATCGATCGATTCATGCAGTCACAGGATGAATACTTTCAGAATCACCTTCAGCACATCATACCTAGCTGCCTAGTATTGTGCAGATTTGATGGATTCATGGTAATTTATCTTTTATCCTACAATTTTTTTTATAAATTATGTTGATTTTTTACAGAAAATACGCATAGCTGCAGTGCACTGTTTCGTAACAATGAGCAAATATCCAACGATCGTACTTCTAACTTACAGACACGATGTACTACAAGGTCTGTTGCCTGTGCTGGACGATAAGAAGCGACTTGTTAGAAACATTGCTGTGTTGGCCAGGAATCAATGGTCCCTAGTTGGCACAGTCGATGGAAATTAACACATTTTGACCATTTTCATTTTTTAAATAAATGTTTTTTATTGAACATTAAACATAATTTACGGTTGATCGCATTGCGCGCGTGCCATCAATGCTACTTTCTGAGAGCGTTGCACAACATCTGGGCATTTTTTTTTGCGGATTAGACGACAGTCCTGGAAGAAACCCTCGTTACGAGGAAACCCATGCGTATGATCACTGAAAGTAATCAGGCCAAGTCCCCAGATGCGTCCGCCGCGAAATTCACCCTCGTACTTCATACCATCTGATCTCCAAAATATTCCATGTCCATGGAACCATCCCTGCATAAATTCGCCTTCGTACCTGTATTTTAATTTAGATTATAATGTTATATATATTGTTGTCTTTTCTTCACTAACTTGGCACCGTCACCAAAGCACATCACACCAAGTCCGGCGCATAAACCATTACTAAACGCTCCATCATATCTGGTACCATCCGTCAATTGCAGATGTCCTAACCCGTGCTTTTGTCCTTTGTGATTCCAGTCCCCTATGTACCTGGTGCCATCCTCGTACCGGTATCCACCACACTTCACTACACCCTGTTGACCTGAAAGTTTTAGATTTCCAATAAAGTAATAGATCTTCAATATACAAAAAAAAGACTTCACCGTCCATCACTCGTTTGTGCTTTTATGATTTCGTAATAATTGAGCAACTGGCGATTGGAAAACATAGGAAAACGAAAACTTTATGTGGGGCTTCATGAACATAATACATTGTTCGTAGATTATTAAAAATATCGATCTTTTTTCATTGAATATTATAACCTACTGCTGAAGCCATTCTACACCAATGGCTGAAGCAGAATGTAGAATGTATAAAACCGATTTTTGTATAATTCAATTGTGGCTATCTGATCCAGAATGTACTTTTTATTAGAAATATAATAATATTTGAACAACGCTTTTTTCGCTCGTTATATGTGATTATTGACAATTTGGGAAATACATTTGCAACACTAAACATTATCAGCAGGAGTTAATTGTGAGACAAATGGCCAAGGTGCGATGGCGCACACTTCATTTAACAATACGGTTTCACACTTAGTTAATTTTTATTATTTTCGAAGTAAGGGTTGGATTTTTACTGCATTATTAAGCCGTGTTTTGTTTCTATAATTAATCCAACTCAAAATCTCTTCAATTTTAGGCTGTCTGTCTGAAAGTTTGCACAAATTTTTCATAAACCATAGTTAACAGCTTATGAATGAGAAAAAAATCCTTACATAATAATTCATTTCGGCTCTAACCTTTAAATCTCTTCTTTCACACTCTTGACCAGTCCAAATGGTTTATTTAATGAATTGCAGCATAATCTGAAAAACCGTGTTGAAGATGATTGTTAGTTTGTCCAAATGATATCGAATTGAAAAGCATCATCGATGTGTTGTTTACAATTTAGAAGCTGTTGCTGATGTTGCAGATGTAGTGAAGCAAATGAATGTCATAAAAAAGAATCGCATCTACAGTATCTTCATAACAAATAAATTATAAATTTAAACGCGTTTTTCTCGAAACACGTTGTTCGTGATCGGTTCGAACACGATTATAAAATATTACTGGACGAATCGGTCTTATGACTTATTAAAAACACTATAACATCCAGCATGAACCGCAATCAAGACATATTATCGAAAATATCATATTTAAAAAAGGTTATTATTCTTTTTTTTTAAACCACCATACCATACCATATATCTATATTTCAACGTAAATTATTTCTGAAGGGTCATGCAACACTTATTATACTAATCAAAATAGCAATATCCCCAAAACGGTAGTCTAGATACAAAATAAAATTACACGTTTCATTATAATCATTACGGAAGCCATTGTTTCTTAAAGATTAAATTTCAAAAAAAAAGATTTCTAGATTTCCTATTTAATTATCTATAAAAAAGGGTAATCTGCTTGTTATCTTATTAAATGTTTGGCAAAACTTGTAGCTTCACCTAAAGTCCAAAAATACATATTATATGTCATATAATTATTTAAAATAATTTTCATTCACTTTTCCCCAATTTGTTGTTCAATATATATTTAATTAATATATCATACTAAAATAAAATGCACTTAAAACTTCACATAGGGACATAGGGCCATTGATCCGTTAATAATACAGTTTCGGCAGAACCTATATTGCTACAGTGTGAAGATAGAGCTGCTACCTAGCCACTTCCAAATAAGCGATTTTATCGGTAGTCCACGCACGCTGCCGTTGACCTCCTGAAGAGGTTCATCCGCCACCGTGTTTAATGCCTATTAAACAGCAAGTGCCATTCGATAAATAATAATAAGCAATGAAAAAAAAAAAAAAAAAACACAATATAAAAAGTTGAACCTTCTCATAACGACAATGTATTTAAAAATGAACAATATTTTGTGAAAAATCAAAATCGGTCATTAAAACAAACCCTTAGCTCCCCGGGTATTGGACGTTTTCATTAAACATAACTGTTGTTAAAAAATAATGGATTTTTAAGTCAAAACCCAATTTGCAAATATTTATATTGTTCAGATTGTATACCATTATTTATATAGTCCAGAGGTTTTTTGCCATTTTCCCTCTGACTGATGAATGTAATGATCATATGTAGTTTAAAATAATGTAAATTTCGAAGCAATAAGCAAATCTCCTGGGCGATGTCACGAGATATCACATGCCGGTCTAACTTGGTGTTTTCCATGATTTGATTGGTATTTGTCGTCACAGGTCTTCCGCCGGCTGGCTTATCCATGGTGTCGTTTTCACCGGCTCTGTATCGTCGAAACCATTCCTCCGCGGTCGAAGTGATAGATGACCATCCCCTAAAACACCATTAATCTCACGGAACGTTTCTCTAGCGGATTTGCCTTTAACTAATCTTGCGTTTTGTAGGTTATGTCAAGACCTTTCAAATGTTGTATAGTATTGCCCGATTCGAGCTCTGTAGCGCTGTGTACATAGCCACGAAATTCAAAAGACAAAAAGGCGGAAGGTAGCAACTTGGAAAAAAAAATAAAAAAATGGGTGGACGTAGTAAACTGAAAGTCTGATATCTGTAGTTTATCATGGTGTCAGAAGTATAAAACAATATTTTAAATATCGAAACAGAATAAAACGATAAAGCAATTTGCAGAACCAGATATTATTCAGTAGTTACGTCCACCAAGGCAATTGATAGTGAATTACCATAATGCAAAAAATTATGTATTCAGCAATATGAATGGTTCGGGATTGCAACAAATATGCGCAAGAAAACGCAGAATATCCAGGTTGCCATGGTTTCTATCGGTTTAGAAGCAATAGTTATATTTATTTTTTATTTTGGTACTACCGACAAAGAGCTAATCAACATTGATGGAATACAAAAAAATTAAACATTTTTTCACACCATTGCTGAATATAACGTACGAGCGACTCCAAGAGAATGGTGATACGTTTGTAGAATTTTTGACGAAGATCAGAAGAGATCAGAAGAGATCAGAAATAGAAAAAACTAATTTAGACGATGAGAAAAATTGGTTCGAATAGATAGCAATACAAAACACAAATGTTAAAATCAAACTCGATAGGGGTGCTCAGTGCAATGTTCTGCCAAAATCGATAGCTAAAAACATCGACATTGTTATTAAAGAGTCCAGGACGACGAGAATTGTTTCTTATGGGGGCGAGAAAATAAGCGCGGCTGGAGAATTGTTAGCGAAAAAAATTTAATATGAAATGTATATTTGTTAAAGGAGTAGAGTGCTTGGAAAAACGAGCTGCGAGCATTTTTGTCGAGTACTTTAATTTTTTCCAACATTTTTCCAACTCCATAATAGAAGAAATAAACGATGAAAAATGAGAGCAAAGTTCAATATAGAAATTCCGACAAATATGTAGATGTATGTAGATCCGTGTCATCAATATTTGTATACTATATATGTATTCATATTTTACAAAATTAGTTTAGTTTCGCCACCAGATGGCTTTATTTCTTTTGGTGATTAAAAGATGAAGAAATTTTTTTTTGTTTTTTATTTGAAATGGAAAATTTTTGTTTCATTTCACAACAGTAATGAATTCATGTCAACTACAAAAATAAAGTGTTATTTAGTTGAACTTCTCTAAGTAAATGGAAGTGAATACAAAGTAAATACTGAATC
>JANSTU010013832.1:0-14867 GCA_027564075.1 Bolitophila hybrida | reverse complement strand
AAAACGGCCACACATGAAGAAGAAAAAAAATCTCTTTCACCAAGACAATGCACCGTGTCACAAGTCGATCGCAACGAAGGCCAAATTGCACGAATTGAGCTTCGAATTGCTTCCGCACCCACCGTATCCTCCAGATTTGGCCCCCAGCGACTACTACCTGTTCGCAGACCTGAAAAAATGCTCGCCGGAAAGAATTTTGGCTCGAATGAAGATGTGATCGCTGAAACTGAAGCATATTTTGAGGTCAAAGACAAATCGTTTTACAAAAAGGTGCTAGAGCGGCGTTGGACTGATTGTATCACTCTTGAAAGAATAAATGTTGAATAAGATCGAATTTTCCCAAAAAAATGTTTTTTTCTTAGTTATCCTATGGACTTATTGAGTGATGTGTTATTATGACATATTCGTTTTGTTTTCATTTTATGTTGTGGTTTTGCTTTTTTTTATCATGCCTTTTAGACCGTTTTAATAAGTTTACACAAATAAAACTACGGTGGGGTGTGTAGCCTTTGGATGTTCCATCGATAACCGAAAAAAGGAACAAGATATATCGTTTTTCTCGTAACTAAATTTAATACTGATTTATGGTTTTATAACCTTAAATTTATCATGAATATAAACAAGTCATATAGGCGTATCAGAAAAACGATTTGTGTTTTTCAAATTATTTAGATTTCCAAAAGATGAAAATATAAAACAATGTTGGGTGTCTGCAATTGGAAGATACGGGTTTAAATCATCAAAGACCTCGAAATTATGTTCGCGTCATTTCATTGAAGAGGACATAGATCGTTGGTGTAAAGAACGAAAGCCCGATTGGTAAATAATGCAATACCAAAATTATTTACAACAAATAAATGAAAATGTTCAGATATTCTGGAAAAAAAGTTGGTTTTTCACTTATAATGGACGAAATGGCTATACGGAGAAGGTTAACATATAATGGCAATAAAGTGGAACGGATATGTGGACATGGGTTTAGATCAGGACAACAGAAATGAAAGTATTGCAAAAGAGGTGTTAGTTTTGCATAGTTCCTAATTGATTCTCTAAATGTCGAACAAAAGATGAATCTGATAACGGAATGCATTGGAAAGTTGCAGTCTAGTCTATTGGAGTATGTGTGACTTCACTAACATTTGACGGACTGTATTCAAACCAAACTATGGCAAAGATGTGATGAAATGAAACGCTACATCTACAACAATTTCAAGGCAGCGAAGGCACCGTATTTTTTTTATGAAAAATGAACTATGCTTTTGATATTTTAAATAGTCGTTCAATTTACGCTCCTGGGTGGAAACGTGCAATTGATTCAGACAATATAAATCAAGATGCACAAGAAAAAAGTCTAGTCAAGATCACCTGGAAATGTATTTTTATTGAGTTCGAATCAAACTATAACCCAGCAAGACAATTTCGAGCAGTATACAAGAGACTTATTGTTCATAATGAAGTTAGTGTTTCCTCAACGGGAAATTGTATACCTCTAGAGGAAATTTAAAAAACTGTGTCCAATTGAAATTGAAATGAAATGAACAAAACCGCAGAAGACAATGACACATCTACAGACGAAACATTTAAAATGACAACCACAGAAAAGGAATATCTGTAGAATCATAAGTATATGTTTAATACGAGTTCGAGTACTTTCTCAGATGTGACAAAGCATATTACTGTTTACGTCGCGGGATTTGTCGTCCATTCGCTAATTAAAATTAAAAATTGCCAAATTTGCAAATATTCCTTATTGGGTGATAAAGCAGACTTCAGCCAATCTTTAATTGAAAAAATAAATAAAATAGGGGTGGTCGAAGGTATCCATCAGATGACGTCGTCAAAATCTTACAACTTTTTATAAGCCGTCTCCATACTATTTACTCCATGCCTGCACCTGTACAATAATCAACTCATCAAAGTAAACCATGGGTTTCTTGCTATTTAAATACAAAGTTGGCCATGCTATTTTATGGGGAGCATATAAATAATCATTGTAGCATGTACAAATTTAGTTGTTTTTATAGATCCAAAAAACCGCAAGTGATCGTGTCAAACAAGGGCAAGAATTTATTGAGTTCTGTTTGTTACACATGCTACCATGACTTCAAAACAGATGCCAATCATTATTATTGGGGTTATATAGGACGTCGCAACTACCAATGTAAGTCTCGGGTAGTATCGATAATAGAATATTGTTAATATCGAATCTTAAATCGTCCAAACAGCACGTCTTCATAGTCCAAATCTGCGCAAAATTTTAATATTTAACGTGTCCGCTCAGATCAAGTCAAACTTAATTTTAGTTCCCGATCATTTACGATACATCGAGAGTGAACTATATGTTTTGGCAGAACAGTGGTTTGACGAAGAGTTCCTAGTTCTAATGGTAACTGTGAAATCGTTGAAAATGCTAATGAATACCAATTGCTGGATCATGGATGGAACTTTCGATGCGGTTCCATGCATATTTCGACAGCTATTTACGATATTTGCAGAAATTGGTTCCAGCAATCTTCTGTTTGATGACTTCGAAGTGAAATGGTATATGAGATGTAGCGAAACTGGGACTTTCACACCGCGGTCGCCGCCACCACCTTTCGTTTCCTTGTATTTTATGCGCCAGTCTTAAACTAAATTTCCCTTTTAAGTTAAGTTTGCTTGTATTTTATTGCGCCAGTCTAATTTTTATTACAGTGGGAGGAAAGTCCGAAGTTGGATAATTCATGCCGCCGAACATGGCATATCAATTAAACTGAATCTTGTATTGCCTAACTTTGTACCTGCTTCAACCTCTTCGATCAAGGGGGTTTTTCCGGATACAGTATGTACGCTTTTTCTTCTGGAACAAATGATTTGGTGTCGTGTACAAAAGGAAGGATTGTCCACTATTTGCGGAAACAATGAAACAGCTGCTTTAAATATCAGTATGATTCGTGCGTTGGCTTTTGTAAGCTCTAGTGATGTTTCAGTTTTATTTGTTTTCTTTTTGAACATATGTGGATAAACATGCAGCGGCGATGTACTTGCAGCATGACACGAACGAAAATCAGCTGGTGAAAAGTGGTATCGCAAATTTCGTAATCGAAACCCACAACATACATTACGTACTCCAGGATGCAGTTTTTCGGAAGCTACTTCTCTTAAAAATTGTATTGAATTTTTAATTTTGACGAAACATCGACTAAGACTGTACACATTGCACCGAAAATGTTAGTATTGAAAGGTTCTAGCAAAGTGACAAGCGGAGAAAGAGACATTCTAATAACAACATGTTGCAATGCCAAACAATTCCGTGGGTTTTCCAAAATACAACCACGGAAAAATACGAGAGTGCGAAGAAAGAAGCAGAATTGCAAAATATAATCCCGAAAAAAGCGAACTGCAACAGAAACAATCAAACAGGACAAAAAACAATCGGATTCAATAGTATTTATGCTTTAATAGAAAAAGATTTGATTTGAAAGTTCGTCAAACGAAAATGAACCCGTTTTGGATGATTCGGATCTAAGAGACCCTGCGACGTATCTCAACAAAGAACAAGAGAGTGGTGATTTTGCCTAAACAATATAGAACACTCAAAAGTTTATTATGTTTGAAAACTTACAAGTGAAATTATTAAAATCAATGATTTTGAAATAAGTTACATGAGAAAAGCTGGTACTCAGAAACAGATTTTGCTATAGTTTCTTGTAAGGAAATAACTATGGTTTTACCACAACCGAAGTGGTTAAACTAAAAGACTACACTTATAAGTTTAAAATTGATTCGCTAATTTGTTGTCTAATAATTATATTTATATTTTTTGTCTAAATAACAAAATGATCTAACTACACTACACAAATGACCAATGAATGAACTACAGATTTCAAATTAGCAAAGAATGAACTTATGCACTTTCATATAAATAATATAATATTTATATTTTATTTCTAATCTTTTTTATATTTTATTATTATTATGAATTAATGTGCGCTATTTGAGGGCAGCACTGTCAGTAACGCATTTGTATCAACAAAATGAATAAATAGAAGTAAGTGATACAGATGACGTTATTAGAAGAATTGTTTTAGAAAGATTCGAAAATTTCGTGTAATTTACAAAAAGCAAAAACACGAACATATTAATATGAACAAATGAAAAAGTTCTGATAAAAAGAAAAAAATATGCGTTATTGCCCGTCGATCCTAATCATTACTCAAATCCTTCTGCCAAAAAAGATATAAATAGAAAAAGCCAACCGAAGATTATAAATGAGTATAAATGAGCGTAAACCATCGCGGTTTCATATTTAAATTAAAAATTTCAAAGAGGTTGTTATGTACATAGATTAAGTATTTATAAGGTTTAAACATGAGACACCAAGGTACGAAGGGAGTTTATTTTAAGTTCCAGGAATAAGACAAAAACAGAGTGATTTATATTATTTCTTTATTTTTATATTTTGTCTTTTTCGTATTCATAAATTCGCTTAACAGCAATATACGATTTTTTTAAAAACACTCCTAATGAAATAGGTCAGTTTCTGGTGATACTTGCCCTGATAAATCCACAATTTGACGATAATCCAAGTCAAATTTTAAACAATTTGGGTTGTGGGTTCGTTATTATGACTCAGAATAAAAAAAAAACAATGTCGTGCCTTCAGCGACAATCTTTTCGGGCTTTGCAGTATTAAGGATTGAGAGAAGAAATAATAAAGAAAACACATGGAAAATAGACAAAAGTTATACTCATACTACACAAAAACGCAGAAGTTTACATGGCCAGAATGACGTCCAGCTCGAGGAGAATATTTTTAGAAATAAAAAAAGAAAACTACCCTAATACTAATCTCGATAAATATGTATATAACAATAATATATACAATATAGTAAAAGCGTCTCGGCTTTAGAGCCGCAGCACCACAGTAATAAATTACTAAAATGTTTTTTTGCCTTGTTATTTTACGGATGTTTATTTTTGTTTTAGTTTTTTATCAAGTATAAAGTTTTTTGTTAACCCGAAGATCACTAGCCACACGACAACTTTACCATAATCCATCATATGCTGCTATAATTAAACCTGTATTTAGATACACCCTTAGAAATGACCAAAAAATGAGGAAGATTTTTTTTTAAATAATGCATAAAATGATGATGAAATTCACCTGTTTATATTGATTTAAGTACATACATACATACATACTACATAAAACTAGTAGCCATTTTAAGTACTTAAATAAAAGAAGATTTGCTTACATTAAAAGTTGAAAATATTAGTTTTTGCATGTACAGATTTTCATCCTTTACGGTCATAATGCGATCATGCGATGCCAGAGATGGCAGCTTTTTCATTGATCCCGTATAATTAATCACTCCATAAAAAAGGAGTTGAAGAAGTTTTAAATATAGTTCCTTTGCCAAAATAAGGCTGACTGCAAAATATAACAGTCCGCAGGTGTTTTTGGAATACACACAATTTATTTTAAAAATTATTATAAAAAATGCATAAAATGGATGTGTATATTTGAATGATTCTCGTGACTTATGGAGGGCTCAAAAATCATACTGGGAGTTCTTGGAATAAATTCTTCTTCTTTTCTACTTCTATTCAGGATCTAAATTTTTTTTATTAAATTCCACTTCCAATTCTCAACACAACACAACTAAAAAAATACAAACAATAATTTCATCGAAACTGTCCTATTTTCATGGATATACATTGATTGACAATTGAGAAAAGATCACATGCTAGAAACCTCTGCCCTGTTCCTCTCCAGATGGAAATGAACTATATGTCTCTCCAACAAAAACGCATATACGAATTGTGGACAAAATCTTCCACATTTTGAGATACAATTAGTGGAATAGTTTGGACAACAATTTAGACAAAGTGGTAGTTTTATATCTAATAAAAGGCAATATAAATGCTTTTCACTTAACAGAGACTGTTTTGTATTTAATAGGAATAATAAGAAAAACTATCATGGAAAATGCACATAATAAATAAAGCTCAATGATGAAAATTAGTTTAGTTTTTATTTAAATGTAAACGCGTTGCATTTGTGTATCCCTGTACAAAATAAATTCTAGTTCGAATTGTGCTTTTTCAAGAGTGCCAACACAGTATAAATTGTCGGAAGTAGACCAGAACCCCAGGCTACAAACAGATTTAAGGAAAAACAGAGAACGCAAGTATCTCGACCGATAAGATGTTGCCAAGTAGTAACAAACTATAATAATATTGAACTTTTGTTTATATATTTACATATACATGTATGACTGTATCTATATTGATTAAAATACGAGTACGCTATATTTACTTGTATATGCGTATAGACTACACTACACTATACCAAGTACGATAGTTGCATAAACTATATTCAACTTTGACACAGAATAAAAACTCTATGTGATAAATTGTAGCGTAAAGTTTAGGAGATTCAAAGATTTGCGTGCGCCATTGAAAGTTCGGGTGCTATAGTATAAAGTGTATTTTCAAGTAAATATATACATTATACACACTTAAATCAAAAGAAAACTTTTAAGGAACATAAATGGCTGGGGTAAGAAAATATGCTGCGAATTATTTAAACGATGAGGATTCTTTTTGCATATGATTATTAGTATTATACTATATTATACATATTTATCTATTTGACGTGAATTTTCCAATTAGACAAAAAATTAAAAAATCGAAATTCTTTGTGGGGGCGCTCTTAAAGTATATTTGCCAAAAATGATAATATTTTATGAATACTCCTTTTATATGTTATATGTGTACATAGTGTCTCCTGGGATATACTGTACATATTTACTAAAATATGAATAATACATAATTTTGAATGTATATATATACAATTTAACGTGAATTTATTTTTGACATTTTTTATTAACTACATCTCAAGAGAATAGCCATATTTTTATTTGGAAATATTTATATACGATATAAATAGGGTCATATATTTTTGCATATTTATATTATGAATACAGTATTTTTGCTTCATTTTTTATATAATACAAAAAGACTAAAGCTTCTTGTGACCCGCTTCTCGTGAAATGAATATTGCAATTTATAAATATATTTATGAGTAATATGAATGTAATCCTGATACTATTCCAATTTATATAAAAATTATAAGTAAGCACAAATTAAAGTCTGCTAGGAGAATATGTACAGAGCAGTATTTTGCAAAATACTTTTTTTTATTAAGTAATCACCCTTTGTGAAGAATTTAAATAAATTAAATTAGATAACTATTATGTTTATTTTTAGTTATTATTTGTACTGGAGGTTGGGCACGTTTTTTCGCTAGTTCCACCACCTAATGTTTTACCAATAACGGTTCGTCGCTACACGTTTCGGTGTCGATCTGGTCAATGCAAGAACAATACACAGAGTCTGCGGCACCCGAAGCAACAAGCAACAGATATAAATATTATTGTCTTCTACGCTCACTACTTAGTCCAGAACGTACTGCCAACAAAACAGCACCACCCCTTTCTTTAGTACTATTAAGCAGTGATCTGTCACACCTATACACAATGAAATCCTGTTCAAACAACTCACTGTCGTCAGTGCATTAACGTCGTAGTTGCAGGCACTAGATGCCAATAAGAAGTCCTCAGCCCTCGGACAATCTGATAATAAAAAGACAAACATGAAAATATATTATTATTAAAATTAAAGTTGTTTGTCGTCCTTGTCAGTGGCAGTGGGTCCAGCATCGTTGATGACGTCAAGTAGGCAGTCAGAAAAAATCATTGTCAGTATCACCATTGCTGGTGTCAGCTATAGCATCGTCAGTATCACAATTGGTAGTTAAAAATTTGCAAAAGCATCGACAAAAGGAACATCTAGTTGTATCGCAACGTCTTGGAAAACAGTTAATGCGTAGTTAGTAGCAACCTTTTCTATCATTGTTAGTTTCACAGAGTTTTTTTGCTGCACAGGGAAACAGACATCCATTCACCTGCAGCAATAGCCTCCGAACCGAACGAGGGGCAGAAGAAATGGTACTCAAACCCGAACGTGATGATGATGCAGATTGTTTTTGCCATGTCAAAATTAATCCGGGGAATACGTGGAGGTCTGCAGTTTAACTTGGCTGAAACGTTGCGTTTAGGTGTCGTTCGGTTTGGATCATCGACACGAACTATTGTAATTGTCATTGTACTCGGTGAATCTATTTTCCTTTTTAAAGTTGAAGAATAGAGTTCAACGACATTGTCAGAAGAAACTGAATTTACGGACGAAACAGGAACGGTCAATACATCAGATGAAACAGGAATAATAGGTAGGTTTAACAAGACTATTTTCAGTGCTTTTTTCAGCTGTACAATTTTTCTTTGTTTTTTTTTTTGTTATTTCTGCTTTTTGTTTTCTTCTTATTATTATTTACAAGCATCAATATATTATTATTAGTACTGGTGGACAAAACAGAACTAAAGGAAAGAGTCGTAATCATAACATTTAAATTGTGAACTGTTGTACTGAGTTAGTCAGTTTTCTCTCTCAGTTTTTTATTTCAGTCGTCGAAGTTCTGAAAGCGCTATGCTTGCATCTGCCACAACGCCATGTCAAGTTTTTTGATATCAGAATTATTTTAAAAATTATTGTGTTTATTCATTAATACATTTGTATATGTAGTCGGAGAATTACTGAAACATTTTCGGAAAATGGTAAAAAAAAAACAATAAAAAGAGACAAAAGTTTCTAGTATATCGAAAAAATATTTTAAATTCATTAGAATTGCCAAGATTGCCGCCATACTATTTGAAGCTCAAAGTCAGATCGGTATAGTGATTATGTTGCACAATCTGAACCTGAACTTTGGAATGGAACTAGAGTGGCCGTAAAAAACTTATTAAATATATCGTGGTAAGAATCGGTGCAACTCAAAAGACTAATAATGATCTTTATGTACGCGCACCTTCGCTATCGGACATACTCAACATATCGGCCATCGTAATTAACTTTAGATTCATTCAACTCTAATTTTAATAGTATTAGTAAATTTGTTTTTTTTGATATAATAATAATAATTTCTGATATAATATTTATATATTATTAAGATCTCTAAATTATTGTTCAGCAGGGCTCCTTAAATTAATTATTAGTGCTCATACGATAATTAAAAGCTCCCTGGGGTACCGCCGCGTTGATAATATGGCTTTATCACATTTGTGCGCATTGCAAAGGCACAAACACATATAATATTGATTTATTAATTTCAATTTATTTCACTAATTACACACCTTAATGAAGCGAACAAAATTTGTCCTCAGTGGCGAGATAGCGCAACGGAAGCATTATTCGAGCCTCTGCGGAAATGCTCGTTCGGTTTGGATTTTGTGACAAAAATGCCTAAATCTAACGACTTTTTAAATGCATTGACACAGTGACCGTTGACGGTGGTTGACGCCGATTGACCGGTTTGGTTATACATATAATCGTAGCTATAGTAATCGCCAAAAATCGTACACATTTTTTGCTTTATATTATTTATATTTTCAAAAACAATTCTAAAACAGAAAACAAAAGCTCATCTTATTTTTATTAAAATATAATTGGCAAAACAGTGTTTTACAAATCAGCTAGTATTTATATACATTTTCAATAATAAAAACAAAAAAGTAAACTACATAAAAAAATAACAAATATTTCTTAAAAAGCCTCGTGTATAAGCTCCAAGTTTTTTTTTACTCGATTTTTCTTAAAGGAAAATGAAATGTGACAAAATAAATAAGGCATATTTAAACACAAGTGACGAGGAATTTGTTTTATTTAGTAAAATCATTTTATCATTAATATTAATAATATTTTAATATTTTTTACAAGATTAGATGAGCTTTATGTTTTGCCTTTGACGTATTTGTTCAGAAGTGTCCGGCTAAGAGGTAATAACTAAATTATTATTAAAGCACTAAACAATGTCTGGAGTGGATGTAGATGATCGTTATAAAAACTCATCAATTTAACTCAACCAAAATGGGTGTGTTCTTTGGAGAATTATACAGCTCTCTATTATTAAACAGCAGAAAAATAAAACTCGATAAATATGGGCTAAAAGAAATTGCAAAATCTGGAAGAAGGAAATGAGGAAGGCCAGGTTACTGGCGACGGATTCCGATTCCGATTTCGAACTCTCATCCTTTAAAGTCGTGCAGATAAATCCGTGGCATGCTGACTAGCCAATTCTATCACAGAACCTGCTTGGGGTCTACATCCGGAAACAGTTGATAATCATAATTTGTCCAATAACATGCCACTGATGATCTGGAAATATTAGCCAGTGAGTTTTTTTTTAAATGTTTTTATGGAATTAATATAAACTGTCCAATCAGGTAAACCGCCATGGTAGTGTTATAGATTAAATTCACTTAGTCGGTCTCTAAGCCATCAAGAAAACAAAGTTACATCACACGAGCTGACTGTTTCTATAATAAAAAGACAAAAAGGCTTAGAATCGCTCAAAGAAATTCTTGGAAAACATTTTGTGGAGAAGTAAAGTATCAACAACCACTAGAATCACTATGGCGTTCACATTATATAAAGATGCCCAATTATGAACAATATTGATAGAATAAAGTGGGCATTGTCCTCTTTTAAACCATACAAGTCGCAAGGGACAGATGGTATCTATCCAATAATGCTTCTATTATTATTAGAAAATATACAATTCTCCAAAATATTTAGATAGTTTATATACTCGTATATACAAAACCACGGCAAATGCACTCAATATAACATTGTGGCTTACTGCTGAGTACATACATGTCGTAATCACTGACCCAACACTTGTGGAATACATAATGTTCGTGTTTAAGATAAGGTTTGTTCAAATCGTCAGTAATTATTATGTTCATAATTGTTATTATTCACATTGAGAGGACGTAAAGTTTCATAATATCGAATTTTAGTTCAAGAATAACATTCTGTAGTAATGCATTAGAATTTAAGCTTAAAGCTTTCCATGCTACATGATTTATATCAAAACCCAGTGTAACCGAAAAAGCGATGCTGTGTGGACGCATCTATATGCTTCTATTCACTTTATTGGCAACGTATACATTTACATTAAGTTTTATACTTCAGGGCATTGTTCGCATATAACATCGCAAGCAACACGTTATCCCTTCGCGCAATGTGATCTATTGCGTCTATAGTTGTTGACGGTCTCTCCGCAGAGCTTTGTCTATGGGTGTACAACTGTATATAATATGATGTGTGTGTGTGTGTGTGTGTGTGTGTTTGTTTTCGGTGGTCATAAAACATTCAAAAGGAGACAAATTCCGACGACAAATAATCCGTTACAACCGCATGTACAAACACACACGCTCGAGCTGCGATAAGAAAATTCATAGCACACCATATATTTTGTACCTAGTAACATATTATATGTATATATAGTATATATATAATATGTACAATACATACACGATCGCTCGGATTCGCTCTTGTCGTGGCAGAGTTTGTTTTGTTAGAATGCGATGCGACAGCGGATGCCCTCCTGTCCCGATGCCAGCGCAAACATAATATTCAACAAAGCACCCTGTGTGAGCCACTGTGTGGGGTATAATACATAAGTAAGGGTGCAATCTTTATTCATTGCCATTGTCTAGACGTGATATTCATGCGTCTTGCGTGTGTATAAATGTATGTTTGTAAGCAAAGAGATATTTAAGCCAAATGTATAATGAGAGCAAAATAAAAGCAGATCGAGGAACAATTTCTGATGGATAATGGAGCAAGACAAGTGCTGCAGAGGGAGCCAAATGTGTCCCTGTAGCTGGGTGCAAAATTACAAAAGTCACGTTTTCGTATGTAATTTCGCACACACAATTTGAAAAATGACATCTTGTATTTTCTTTCACTCACCGGTCACACCGTGTGTGCATGCGACAGAGGGAGAAGGAGATAGTGTGTGCGCTTATATGCACAAAGCATGAATAATGTATTTTTGTGTGCGAGTCCGCTTGGGGGATTGTGTTTTTTTTTAGCGTGTGGGAGCCAGCAAATGTACAATATATCTGAAGCAGAACCCATCAGTGCTTTGCATGCGCACGAAATGACAATGTATGACAGTTTTCGCATAACTCACTGAGCTGCGCTGGCATGACACCCCATTCCGGTTTTTACCTCCTCGTCGCTTTGAAATACATAGAAAAGCTTCATTGAAACAGGCGTCGCACGGGGTGTCAGACAATCTGATATAAAGCAACAATTTTGCGCGCCCCATTTATTTAGCTAGCCGATTAATCACTTTTCGCATTTTAACCTAGATTCGTACACCTAATTTCCTGGCAAACATGCTTGTCAGAGGGTGCATTTTATTTTTGATACAACATATTATTCAGTATGGCCATTTTCTTCAAGTAGTCCTTAATTTAGAGCTGTAGTTAGAGCAACCAATTCTCCCTAATGCGCAGCGCATGCCTAACGCAAGAGCGAGATCGATAAAGGAGACTCTAACTAACTTTATTCTAATTGAATAACAATTGACCCTAACAATTTATTGTATATTCGATGGGCCATAATCAAGTTACTCACAAATCGTTTGACTACTTCATTTACTTTTGATATGATGTGAGTGTGTGTGTATATATATAACATAACAGTGAAAGGGAGCAAACGCAAATCTGCAAGGTACTCCCTTGTGTCAATTTCTATTATTGCCCAACCGGGATTTGTTTTGTGATTCATAGCGTACGCTTATTCACACACAGATAAACACATTATATTCATTCATACCTAGATATATTATTCTATTTATGCCTATGTGTGCTTTCGTGTTAATAACATGTGATAAAGGTTGTCTGCAGGTTACGACATGTGAACTTTCCTCACAAATATATTTTGCACATTCATGCTTGCTATTGCCGTTTTTTGGAATGTGTCCGGCTACATTTCAACATAAAATTTAAGGATATTTTGAATTATGGTCAATTCATGCGTTCTATCCATCGTATTGAATTATGATATAGATATAAAGTCTTACAGAATATACAAACATCTATAAACAAAAAACCCGAAAAATAAGGTCACATAATTCGGTCACAATGTTAAAAACACCCCTGGGGCGTGCGCGCGGATGCAAAAGCTTTTAATATAACATGACGCAATCCGGAGAATCTGCGCACGCTGATCAGAAACGCAATATTTATTTATGAATATTATAATCATTCTGTTTCCCGGATCTCTGACAGGAACGTAATACATAATATGAATATTGTGTATTATACATGCTGCCAAGCTTCGTCGACATTGCCCTGAGCTTGCATTTTGCGTGTTGCTATAGGGCGGTGGGTGCACCACGACCCGACGTGTCCTCGTCGGCATTATGCAATGAATGCATGCAAAGCAACGATGCCGACGTGTGGATCTAAGCCACTCAACAGACAAACACACACACACTCACACACTCAGCACACAACGTCCCTTGAGCGCGCGCGGTCAGGGTGTGATTTTGTACCCTTGAACTTATTCCGAGTAGCAAAAATGTGATTACCTTCTA
This sequence comes from Bolitophila hybrida, assembly GCA_027564075.1. Lineage (NCBI taxonomy): Eukaryota > Metazoa > Arthropoda > Insecta > Diptera > Mycetophilidae > Bolitophila > Bolitophila hybrida. Next base: position 1,372 of record JANSTU010013832.1, on the reverse strand, counting down.
GAGTACATTTATTTAGCATTCCAAATCGTTTTACTGGTACCTATACACTTTATCGCAGCTGTGCAACCTGCAACTGAAGCGCAAGTCCTGGGCTTCCGAATCCAGGAAAAGAATCTACATACTCTATAGAAAATTCACAGTGACTCCAAATTATGTTTGTGAACATGTGGCAATGAACTTTACTTAAGTAGAGCAAGTATAAAGGTAGTTTTGGTTTCAAACTAAAATTGGGCAATTGAAAAATATATATAAGATTTCAAGAATTTTCACTAGTGGTACCGGTGTGGCTGTTATTGGCGTCTCAACCCAGGGGCTGTGAGTTTGAAGGTACAGACATGTATTTTCACGGCACCGCCTTTCATTGATCATTGCGCATGTTAGATTTTGTGTGTTTTTTTAATTATTTCAAGAAGTGTAAATGCCGGAAGTTTGACGAATTTTTACCGAACACAAAAACTCAAAATGACGTCTCTGCACTGTCACAATACTGTCAGAGTATGTAATAGCCAAAGTTTCAGACGCCGCATTTAAAACATATGATTTTTTTATATATATTTACATATATATACACGGAACGAAATTTGTTACTGAATATCAGTTACACTGTTACTTGAAATCGGTTCAATTAAATGATACTAATTTAAATAAACGTTTCTTAAATACAATAACATTTACTTGAAACACAAGAAACGTGTTACTAAATTAGAGAAACATGTTGATTGATTTAAGACACACGTTACTGAATTCGAGAAAAAAGTTACTAAATATCAGTAACATGTTGCATGATTGAATCATCGAATATCATAAACACATTTCTTGATTTGAGCAACGTGTTACGGAATTGTAAACATTCAACACGCTTTATTGAGTTCAAGAAGCACGATACTAAATATCAGTAACAGGTTGCTTGATTCAAGCAACGATGTGCATGCATGTGCATCATAATCAAAGAATCAAAGTGACGCTTTTGAGCGTCAGTGCGAGTGCTTCTGTACTCCGGCTTCCAAATTAAGACAATCGGAGCGTCAGTGAGAGTGCCCCTGCTATAACCCGGTCTCCAAATAAAACAATTGTTACCACAGTGCGAGTGACTTACATTACATTTTTTAAATTCCATTTGTTTTACATTTTAACATTCAAAAACTCAAAAACAATATAATATTAGTGTACTTTTAGTAATTCTTAATGAAAACGATTAAAAAACTACAGATGCTGATCAATTTATTTTGTTTAAAGTGACGTCAACAGGGATAATTTCCCCAACTGACCTTTATTTTTTCAATAATTATAAAAAATGCCATCATTACAAAAAAACAAATTAAGAAAAAAAAACAATTATACAAACTAAATAAAACTATAAAATAGTACAAAC
>JANSTU010013821.1:0-14867 GCA_027564075.1 Bolitophila hybrida | reverse complement strand
ATATATAATTGCATCGTAAGTATCGTTATTGCATGATGCAAGGTTGTTCCGGGTTTAAAGCCTAAGTAAAGTATAATAGTAATTCAAGTCCTTTCATGATAACTTAATTTTTTTGTAGTACTTCGGTACTGTCAAGTATGAAGAGCTATTCAAGCCCTCCCAAGGGGAACGTGGGTAATACCATATGAAACCCACGTACAAACTGGACAGATTATGTTCGTTATCTGACGTGACTGTGATGACACAACATTTGCAGGCCCAAAAAAAGCTCTTACTTCCCCAGTGAAAACTGATTAGGGCATAGTTAGTAACGACTGGTAGTAAGTTTCGTCAATAAATATGGCTAGCCCAGTTCTTTTCTGTGTGTCGATATTTTTATGTTGAGACTATTAGGGACTTTTCCTATTTTTTTCCTGAGATATTAATAAAAGCCACAATACCGTACACAGGGGTAGGGTGAGTAACACTTTTAGTTCTGCATAAAGTTGACTCTCGTTTTGTACCGTCTACTTATAGTATTGATATGCTATGTCCGGATAGTTTGGAGTCGAGACATGCACCGAGATAGCTGAAGAAGGCTGGCAAATCAATGCATTTTTTCGATACGACACGTTATTGCCAACGAAGAATTTAGGAATTTATATAAATTCAAATTCTGTGTTGCATATATACATGAATTAATTAATTCACACCACCCTAAAATACACGTCAGAAATGCGCGATCTCGGACTACGATACGTTGAACCCGCAGTGTCGTACGGTTTACGCGAAGAAACTTCTGCGAGAAAAACACTTGCTTTTCATTATTGCCGAACTCTTCATTTTCATCGTATAAGCTCGCTGATGACTCATCTCAAGCGCTGCTTGTCGAGTGCCGCGACGCACGTTCACACCATCGAATTTCGAGTCGTTTCATTATGTGCATTGACAAATTGACCACCCATGCACACCGCGAAGCTTTATACTCGACTCTATATGCGTTATAAATAAATCTACTACAGTTTTAAGTGTATATAGTAGTCTTTACAATTGTACATATTTTATACAGAGTATACTGAGCGTGTTGTAAGTTTACTAGGAATAGATGTTTAATTTTAAGTTTAATTATAACTTAAATTAAATGCATGTTTGTTTAGAAAAGGAGTATACGCATATATATATAAATAGGTATAGCGGACACGCCGAGTCTCGTCGAGCCAAGAAAATGCAAACCACGTGTGCGAGTAGTGTGCGTTTAAATGTGCGTGTGTGTGTATATGCGTAATTATTTAAATACTGTGTCGAAAGACAGCTAGTCTTAGGCTGAGTCATCACGAGTAGTCGCAATTTGCAGTGTTAATGACAAGTGAGTCCGTCCGCGCATCCAACTTTTTGGATATATACATTATAGTATATTTATATATTTACAATTATATATATATATCGAAGTGCACTTTGTCGCTTTAGCTTTAGAGGAAAACACGCATGGGGTCAATGATCGACAAAAGCATTCATTAACAGAATTCAGACAGTTTTTGAAATCATTGTTTAAATTTGATATAATCAATCATAAATCAACTTCTCATTATTATTATTTTTTATGTATAACAACTAAATTTAATGTTTATATAAGTATTTCCAAAAGTCAAAATTTAAATAATTTTTGCATTTTCATTTAATTTTTTAGTCTTCAGGATTTTGATTGTTCCATTGATTATCTATTATCATAGTACCTGATAGCTTCGATCCATTTGTTTATTTTGTTGGAATACAAAGCACATGTTGTTATCTACGAGTATAGTAACATATTTTGCGTGATGCTTATGCCATTCTCGATAAATACTTTATATATAAATTATAGCTATTTATTTGGCAATTTCTGGATCTCTAACTTTTTTCTCATAATTTGATCAGTGGATTTGAGGCATAGTTAGTGTATTGATAATCATGCCTGTTTGATAAAGATTAATTGGTTATGCAAGTAGACAACCCAGATCAATATACTAAAGGATAAAATGGTAGAAATTATGAAGAATAACATTGTAAAGCAAAAAAATCTCATAATAAAAAAGGATCATGAAAAGGCTATCATCAAAATAAAGGATACGGATTTTTTTACTAATGCCCACACGCGTGTCGTTTTAACAATCAAAGCGACCACAGAGAATTCCAGTGTATTCTGGAAGTTTTCTTTGGGAGTAATTGAACATTTTGTTACTCAGTTCCTTTATAAAGAATGGACTCTGGTGAATAAAAAAAGTACATTGAAATAACTTTATGATCCATCAAATGGGGAATCTAGAAGACACTTTGGGGTAATTGTACATTGGATTTTTAGTTCTGCCTTTTAGAAACACGAAAAATTAATTGTAATAATTATTATCCGTTTTAGTTAAAAACTACTACCTAAAAAAACTTAATCATTTTGCCCAAATATATAATAGAATAAAAGTGACCTTCCAGGATGTAGTTTCTAAATAAATGGATTCTTAAGGCAATAATTTGAACATATCACTTAAATCAAACTTGACCAGTTATATGTTTTGCAATATTTGCACACGTTGTTAAAACTAAATATAAACAATCATAACATAATACAATTATACTATTTTAATCAACAATTCATAAAATGAAAATATAGTTTTTTCTTTAAATTTTCTTCTCTTCAGTCAGTCTTTTTACTTTTCACGATATCTGGTAATATTTTTTTATTTAAATAATACTCTAATTAATTTGTACATTAAACAGTCCTACCAGTCATCATCCGTGTGGTGAGCCCTTTCAAAACGTGAACGCTTAGTAAAGCCTGGATTCATCAGCTCTGTGCGTACGCTCACAGCTCATCCAGAAAATGTTGTTGTCGTCGACAGCGAATTATTACGCAACAACACTATTTGCACTACAGAGAATATAAGACGTCGCGAAGTATCAACAAAAAATGCAACTGCGCACGCTTGCACTTTTCGCGCGTTAATCCACTCGCGAAAGCCGTTTCAATGCAACTAACGTCGCGCGAGCGCCAATAACTCGCGCGCGCACTTAGTCGCTCGCAAAAACTTCGCACATCGAGGTACAACACACGATGCGCGGCGTCTTCGCCTGCATTATATACATATATATAAATTATTTTAGATTTTCTCGCGGATGACGTCATAGCGAGCGACTTGGATTCGGCAGCACAAAACACAAATCTCTATGCTTATTAATGAGTGTTTGCCAGTTAATCGTAATATAATGTACTATACATTATAAAGATATTATAATAAGATCGCGTAAGATCATTTAAAAAGAACATATATCTATGATGATGTAAACAAAATATATATCTGATGTTCACAATGAAATTAATTATTTTTAATACAGACATATTTACTGCATGAATCTCCATCGCCAGATGGGCGCGTCGATTGCGATTTTATAATAGTCGTAATATACTCTATGTCATTGTTTTCGATTGCTTATTAAAAAATTAAACATATATATAAATATTATAACAACAATTATAGCAAAAATTAAATTAAAATAATGTATAAGCTCATGATTTGATATTGCAATTATAACGTATACGTATATATAAGTGTGACCGAGAACTCGGTTATATAGCTTAGGTCACACGTGGCGCACGGTAACGGAAGTCACGCATAAGCAAAACTTTTATAAGAAATATATCGTATTTAAATCATATTTTGAGAAATTAAGATGTAGTTCTCATGTTATATTTTAATAATCCCATTATTGTTACTGTCTAGTTTTATATAAAGATCGATTAAAACCACTTGAAATATCATTAAAAGTTATATTTTGGATTTTGTTGACAATGAGCCAAAAAATTGTGTTTTTAAGTGTTTTACAAGTAACGATATATGAATAACAAATAAACTGTTTTAACAGGGTTATCCAATAGACTGTAATTCTGTAACTGTAATTAATTCTCATCAGTTATATATCGTTTGTAAAGCATATACACGTTAGTCTGATCTGCAATATTAATCAAACCAAACCGCAAGGTTTTGAACGATCAAATGACCTGTTATATCTAAAACTTGTCGTAAAAACGTCAAGAGAACTAGTCAAGAGAACTCGTCTAGCTTCCCAAAATAGTTTAAAAACACAGCGCTAGAGGTACGTATAGGTATATAATTTGCTTGACCAGAAATATAAGATGCCATCAGGCATTTTACCACTAACATTTTTTTTTGCGTTCTCCTCTTTCATCTCTTTATGTTTAAAAAGTTTAAATGAAACTGTCAAAACGAATACGAAAAAACCAAAATAAAAATTAGGATGAAATAAAAGTTTTTTTTTTTTAAAAATGTCAAAACGGCATTATAGTCAATAACCATTTTAATTCAAAAATTTCTCCTTCATGTTTCATGTTGCTTCTATTGAAATATGATTGATTTTGACGTATTATTATTAATTCCAGCAATTTCTGCAGTTTCCAAAATAGTTTTTCCCTCGTTATTGAGCTTCAGTAGAATCTCTTTTATACCTGGCTACAGGTAGAACTAAGATTTCCACTACGGCTGTAGGCTATACAGGTATGTGCTGGAATTAGAAGTTTCTGATTGGGACGTATAACTTGATAGATATCGGGTTGATGATCTGGATGTATCACTCATGTTTATATGTTGATAATGATAATAATTAAAAAAATAAACTGAATTTAAAATAGTCAGACTCTATATCAGTCTTCATGTTTATTCTTTTTGTCCTGTTTTCTGGGACATAAATAAAATATTAATAAATACACGTGCGTCATATCTGCGCCACCACAGTAACGTAGAAGTGTTACTATAAGAAACTTTATCTGGAAGAGATATTTAAATATTAGCATTGTTAATTCCAAGTTCACTGCACTGTGTTTATCTGTCGGTCATATCTATCTTGAATTCTTACTTAAAAATAGTACATATCGTTTGGATACGTGATGTATATGCGGACATTACATAAGAGAAAAAGTGGATCGAAATGACTGTGGTTAGAATTAAAGGAAAGGGACTATACTATCTGTATTTACAGAGTTATACATCCGATTTGAGATTAATTAAATGTCACCGGATTCATCTGTTCGGATTATTTCATAATATGCATAAAATGCCTCTCTAACTCTCTTAGACGTTCCTTGTAAGAGTATAAGAGATTATCTCGACATCCGCGTTTAAGTTTTTACTATATTACTTTTCAATATTGGAATATCAGAACCATGTTTTCCTAGAATATTAAAATGTACAATCTAAATATACAAATGCACAGATATAGAGGAATTTAAAAGGGAAACACAGTTTATAAAAGTTTTCAAATTTAATGGAGAATTTGTCGTTGCATCTTTACGTTTGGAAAACTGGAGAAGCAGTAGCGACCAAGCTCTCCTTCCTCCCATCCTCTATACCAGCCGTTGATGTAGCTAAATCATTCATGTTTTAATGGCAATCGATAAATGTATGGACAAAAACCCATATTGAGAAATATTAAAAAGTATTCACAAATGTGCTACTAATACATTTTACATTTTTTTTTATCAAATTATGTTATTAAGTTAGATCTCTACCTATCCCATGTTTTAAAAAGAACTATGAATGGGAGGTTACGTTTCAGCGGCCCAAAACATGCAGCATGACTTTTTTTTAAATAAATTAAAAAAAGAGAAGCTTTTAGTCTGGCAACATTATTATTGAAATTTGTGTTTTAAGGCATTAAGTTTTCTTACGAAGAGAAAAAATCCGAAATAACTAATTATTACTATACAATTTTGAAATATGCAAATATATTATAAATTTTATTTAGTTTTGGTTTTTAAGAACATTATCCTATTTTTAAAAAATATATAGCAAGCAATCGTATTAATTTTGGTCCAGTGATTTATTGATACTGTGACACTAAGGGCATTTTCACCAAATGATGATGAATATTTCATGCTATTGTTGTTCGATTGGTCACAAGAATTCAGTTTTGTTGGCGAAAATGAATATATTGGACTTCAAATATTTCCATACAAATAAACGGTAACAAAAATGGACACATTCTCTTAAGAGATGAATTCACATTGACAAAAAATCAACACACCCAAGTAATTATGTTGCGCAGGTTGGAAAGGAAATACTCCATCCATCATCAATTATTTTTTGGATTTTTTCCCTGTTCTCTTTTTCTGTTCTGACAACCACCCCTGACGCATTCAAAACTATAAACAAACAGTATATTAAAACAACACAAATGTATATAATGTACAAAAAGAACAGCCACATATCTAAACGCTGTGTGTTTATATATCGGACGCCACAGAGTTCCCGCCGCGCGAGCAACAGCAAAGAGTGATTCATCACAAGAGATTTTCTTGGCAAACATTGACGCAAATATGTTGGCAATTTAAATTATACTTTAGAAACTATACACGAAACACGAATAACCAAAATATATATGTATATTTGTATATGCATGAAATACAAGTGAGATTAACACTCATGATAACAGCCGACAGCCGAAAATATAACAATTGCATCTCTTTAATTAGAAAAAACACGCGAATCAAGACCTATATATACATATTTTGGGACATAGATCAAATAAAACAATAAGAAAAAAAATAATTGAATTGATACAACACAGTACTTGTTCCTGACCTATCTTTTGAATAATCCTACAAAAATCAGATACGATTGTTCTAGCACGAAAACGGCAGAACTGCGAGCCAATTTGACGTGTAGTTTAAATTTAGTCTCATCCACGTAATTGCGCAGCGACGAGAATGCATTCGAATATGATTCGAACAATTAAGGTTTCGTGTTTAATTTATCCAATATCCGTAAATAAATTTTCAATTGTTCACTGAGTGAAAACCACCGAGATAAATGTCTGACTAATGGTCTCATAGGCACAAATGCACACACATGTACAAACACATATTTAAATTCGTGGATTATTTGTGCCTTAGTTATTCTTAGACTGTCCGTTCACGAGTATAGATCTTATGCGCGTTCTGTTTAACGCTTCAATCGAAATATATAGAGACGTATACGAATAGGCAGTTACTTTCACACCAACACATGTAAATAAGATTTGTGACGGCCGCCAAAAGTGCTTTTATCGTTTGTCACCGAAATTCCTGCGTCCAATTGTAGTGTGCCGAAGAATTTCACGCATTTGACTTGGCTATTATTCACCGTACAAATAGAATGCGAACTTTGACCCCGTGTTTTTGAGTATTTTTTTTTAGTTTGTCGAGTATTTTAATATGGACATGAAACTGTCCAATGTTCATATTGGTTATCTAACTGAAATCTCACTTTGATCCTTCAAAAAAATAAATTTTCACACGATAAAAAAATACTACTTGACGAATTGATTTTTTTATGGCTTTTTAAAAACAAATAATACCCCAAAGTATGCTTCCAATTCATTTTATTTTTACATTTATTAAATTAATATTAGTATTGTGTTTTTGTTTTTATAAAAATAACGATCTTTTTCGAGTGAAAGTGACCGTATTTCATAATATATACTTGTAAATAAATATCTGAAACTAAGGTATGATTATGGCATATAATATAATTGGTGATGCTCAGGTAAGATATCTTCATTAGTTATTATTAAAAGCTCTTAGAATATAGTGTCAAGAAAATTCCTTTTACAAAAATTATATATTAAAATATATATGGAACAACAATAGGTCTGAAATAAAGTTGATAACATTTGTAAGCTACTTTAATAATGATATGTTTAAATTTTCACTGTAGTCAAATAGGCTATAGAAAGCGTTCGTTTGAGTTTGTAGAAAAGAAAAACTTTGGGTAACCCTGTTAAAAAAAAATCTGCCAAAACCAAAAAAAAATAAAATTATTTTTTTTATAGCTATCCTTTCTTTCAAAATATTAAAAATCTGATGATTCTATTCTAATATCAGCTTAGAAGCCTATGGGCAATTCCAACTCTCACTTCATTAAAAACTAGAATTTTACTAAAATAAAAAATGCCTCATTTTTGCTCTGGTGAGCATTAGAGAAAAGCCATGACTAAATTTAATAATATTCTTATTTCCATTGAACTTAATTGTTAATTTTATTTTTAAGTTATTTAATTTGTTTAATTTGTTATTAATTTGTTATATTAACTTGAAGCAGCCATTTAATAATATTTACACAAAACTATTTATGGAAAACTCTCCATTATACACACAAATGTTGTCCAATACATCTTGTATGCTTGATAATTAAATATAATCAATCCGAAAGCATATAGGGTACTCTAGAAAGACATCTCGGATCATTTGGTAGTTCTTTCTTCAAACCGGTATATAATAGTCTCATCGATGTATTGTCTGAGTTGTTTTGTATTGGTCCTCTCGTTGAGAATTGCGGTTTTATACCATTTAGCGCCCTGTTTATTGCGTTTCTGCCATGTATCTCCAAGCAGAATAGACTTGGACAAGCATGCTTGAAGCTTGAATGACCTTGTTGTGATCGGGGAGAGTAATTTAGAGAGTATGCCATAAGTCTCAATACAATTAGTTGTATGTAGGCCGAATGTTTGGTTCTCGTTAATTATGATGACAAGGTATGGTGCTTGCTATACGTTCCATAGGTTTATGATGCTAGCATTTGGGTAAGTCGGTTTTTCCTCCCGTACATTAATGAAAGATAGATCTCTCCAGGTACATATTAATAATTTGATCCGGTAAGTGTAAAAGAAAAATATTAATGATGCCGTAATTTCCAGAAGCTTTTAGTGGGCGAAGCGATTTTATAATATTTTTAAGCTCGTCTGGAGAAGAGTATGTTGTGGTATCAGTGTTCGGATTCTGGATGATACGTAGTTGGTTAACACTTCTGCTCTGGAAATCTTGGTTGTGTTCTCTTGATACAGCTGCTTTTATAACCAAATACTGAAACTGAACTTCGGCTATTTTGTGCGAGATACGAGTTATCTGACATTGTAGAGTTTCGAAATTGTATAAGATTTTTTGTTGCATCCGATAGCTCAATATGCTTAATGTTACCTCTACGACGAGGGATCATGCTGTTTCTGAATTATGATTTTTTTGGTTTCAATATAGGCAGTGTTTTGGAGAAATTTTTGGTTTTAATCAAAGTGCCGTTCTAATTTTCTTCAATTGGCTTGCTTATAATTTGCAAATTTCGTTGTTGGAGTCATATTGCAAACATTTAAGAGTTTTACAAGGACAGAATTATTGTCGGAACTTAATTCGCTAGGAACAGTATATTGCTCTAATTGACGAGTGCTGTTTGTAATAACTATGTTGTGAATAGAAGGGTGGTCAATCCAATCGGAACCAAATGTCATAGTTCCTTCATTTGACATCTGCCAAGAATGTTCAGTTCACAGTTTGTCTAGTTTCACACAAAGGCAGTCGGACCGTCGGAAAACGTTTAAAAGCCATGGGAAATATTTTGAATATGGGAAGATGGGTGCCGCAGCTGAAGGACAGGCAGCAGAAAAACAGAAAAACCACATGTGAAATGTTGCTCGCCAGACACCAAGCAAAGTAGTATTTGCATCGGATCATCACATGTGATGAAAAATGGATATATTTCCAGATTCCCAAACGCAAGAGATCGTATGTGGACCCTGACCCAAAATATTTTGGCGAGGAATCCATAAACTTCTTGAGAGATGGTCAAAATGTATAGCTAAACGCTTTAAAAAAGAAGCGAAGAAGCGAGCAGCTGCATTTAAATAGATAAAATTTAAAATATTTTTTTTTTAAATATAAACAATTTCGATTTCAATCACAATTTGCAACAATGTAATTATCATGTTATGTATTGTTTATAACATGTCACTTATGATCAACAGTCTACATGACCGAATACACAACACAAGTTTCTCTAAATTCACGAGTATTTTCGGATGTCTTGTGCTCGCCAAAAATAATATATGCTATACAAACTCACACGCACTCGATAGCACGATACATTGTATGCATTTCAACTGTGTTTATGACGTTGAACTGGCTTGCCGGATTAATTGCTACTAGTACCCGCGTGTCTCTTTAGTTCAGTTTGAATTTGGCCATTGATTACTAAGTTAAGTTAAGTTAAAAGTGACAAGAGAAACTTGATGTTTTCGAGCTTTGTGACATAATGTAGAAACATATTTTTAGAAGTGACAGTGTATAGAAACGTTTTTTTGGATATCTGGTACTGATTCAGTTTAAGAGATATTGTTATATAAGATATCGCATTATTTATGAAATAAACATGGATACAATGTCAGGTATGTTTAATGGATATGATCTAATCGATAATCATAAAAAATACTTATGTATAAAAAAATACTATGTATCACAGATACAACATTTGAAGAAAGACCTATCAAGTGTGAATTACTTATAAAAAACAAATAAACAGATTTGCATTAAATAATTCTTAAATAAATATCTACTTACAATTTTCAATAAATTTCTGCATTTCCATGTCATCTGACTTTAAATCCCAGGCATGGGGATCCACGTCCAATGATAGAGTACCCATTGGAACAGCTGCACGAGCATTTACATTACGTGGAAGCGGCCCAGACGTCGTTGACGAACTAATATCGGAAGCTACCCCATTTTCCCAGCTTGAAATTGGCGCATGGTTTGGCGAATACTTTTCACTCAAATGCTGATTTGCCGTTGAGAACTGACGCAACTGTTCGTTGATCTGGGATCTTGTGAATGTAGGTGGTCCAACTTCGGGCACAGAAAATGTCGTATTCGGCACGGACGACTGCCAACTGTCTACTAAATCACTTTCATCATCTTCATATGTATCACTCTAAAAACAAAAAAATATGTTTTATTTAATACTAATCGCGATTTGTTTAGAATTCAATTATAAATACATCACTGTATGCAGGATACTCTAGTGGTTTATCGGCACCCGGGAAAAACTTGCATAAAGCTTCCATTTTTTCGACAACATGCTGCATAGACGGACGATTCATTGGACTAGGATCCCAGCAGGTTGTCATCAGTGTAGTTATTGGCTTTGGGCAACCTTCCAGTGTTGGCGGACGGTGACCTAGTATGCAAAGCATATTCTCCAGACACAATATACATAATAAAATAAAATAAAATACCCTTGTGGACACTCCACATGATGCTGAATGTAAACTCGATGTTTTTGAATGGCTGCTCTCGTGACAGAACCTCCCACAGGATTATTCCCCAGCTAAATACATCGCACTTCTCGGTATAAGTTGATCCCTCAAACACTTCGGGTGCCATCCATGCTGCGCTGCCCTTGTTATTGGTCATTAACGTAGCCTTGTCAGTGACCGTTCCAAAGTCACAGATCTTAAGGTTACGACCGCTGTTAATGAGCAACAGGTTTGGCGGCTTTAAATCGCGGTGAATCAACGGTTTCGGATGCATAGAGTGCAAATATGCCACGCCATCGGCCGTTTGCTTGGCCCAGCTCATTGCATGCGCTGCACTGTAGTATGGCTTTGGATTGCAGTGGAGCACTTTGTACAAAGAGCCTCCTTCAGCGTACTCCATGACTAAGCAAACATTCGGGCGCTTCGTACAGGCACCGTACAAAGCTACAATATTTGGGTGTGCCACTCTAGACAACTGACGAACCTGAAATTAGAATAAATTATTTTGTTATATTCATTATGTAGTTTCTAGTATAAGCATTATGTAAACCTCTATGGTGAAGGCATTTCGTTCGGACTCCTGCTCGATGTATTTAACAGCTACATAGTTATTGCGCCACAGAGCTTTGTAAACCGTTCCAAATGATCCTTTGCCCACAACCTGCACAACGTACACAAAAAAACGACGTTGTATTGTCAACAAAGCGACATAACCTCAAATAGTGTTTACATAACAAAACAGAAAGGACGTAAATCCTGTGCAAATCCATAACAAGTACATTACCTCTAAATTATTAATTTCATTGAAGTCAATCTCCTCTACAAAGGGATGGACAATAAGGTTAGCAACCTCTTCTTGTCTTCGGTCCGCCATCGACACTGCAAACAAATCAAATTCGCATTGTTCGCCCCAAAATGTTGCTTGTTTCGGGATGAGGAATAGACAGGCTGATAGGCTGGATTGAACTCTAAATTGACGCCACACTGTTCAGATTATGTAAACTTTATGGGAATCCGTTGCAATTGTAATAAATATAAATTTATTTACACAGTATTTACGAATTTTTCGCTTTTAAAATTACAAGCAAGTAACATTTTGTTATTTGACAGATTAAGATGACAGTTGATTGTAGGGTTGTGCGTGGTAATTGTCGCTGCTTATTTAATGAACAGTGTTACCGACATCTGGTGACGAGTACTGTAATGTATGTATGTGGTTGCAATATATGCTAACTATAAAACTGCAGTAAAATATTCCAGAGCGAGGCCACCACAGATATACACCTCGATATACACAGATGGGCGATATTGAGTGATCCTCATTTCGGTGCGGTACTCAACATTTTAATATATAAACAGAACGTGTATATGTATTGTACTGCTGTTTAATGACAGCGCCTAAATTTTTTAACCCATTCAAGCGCACCGAAATGTGACAGAGAACTAAGCAATTCATACAAATGAGTCACTATCTGTGTATACTGTGGAGACCATACACAAAAAAACAATACATAATACAATCTGTAAAATTGAAATGGAAAACAATCTCAATATTTAATTTTGCCTCTAGTTTGACAGCAGCAAAGCGCAGTAAAATATGTATGTGATGTGATCGTTTCAAATAAATGGATATATTTTTGAATATTGGTAAAAAATAATAGGCAACATAGGACTTCGGTTGCGCGGAAATAAAACAGAAATTTCATATTAATCTGTTACGGAAAAAAACTAGTTCCAAAAAAGAATGGTTGTGCAACTAGCCGGTAACGTAGGTAACATAGGTAAATGAAAAAGATTTAATATGTATATTCAAATCGCTGTACAGAAAATGGATTTTTGTACTGGATTTAAACCGTTGCCAAAAATCTAAAATGTTACCAATAAATATTATATATTCATATTAAATTCATACATTTTTTTTTTTATTATATAAAAAATATTGTAAAATAACAGAAATAATAATATTTATAAAAAAATTCATACATAATGCAAACTCAAACTCTGAATATATGTTACTAAAATTAAACAATTATTAGGCAAAAAACATATGTTTATAATGCATATAATATAAGCTACCCGTACACGTTCCGCATGTAAATGACCCTGGATTATTTTTGCAAACATTTTGCAATCTCAAACTGTTTCCCCAGGTAATATATACCCGGGCTAAATGCTTGATACGTTATTCTTGGTCTATGTTGTATATTTTCATTATGTATATTTATTGTATTTTGAGGTTATATTTGCAATTATAAAATTATGAAAATTATCGACTTTAGAGGCAGCGGAGCGTGTGGTTCGTTGTTCTGAAATATCTGAAAGCAAACTAATAAAAAAGAATAATTCATAATAGAACTATAAAACTTAATTTTTGAAACCAAGGTAGCGGGACGCAGCGTCGTTGTGTTGATGTGTTTTTGTGCCGGTGGCGTGTGCGGCCTGTGCGGGTAAATATCGGGTAAAAAATCTTCTTATAATTCTAGTTTCAAAAACGATAACGTCTGAAAATGTTATTTCATCTGTTCACAAAACCAAGTCAAGATTATTTTAAAACGAGAAAAAAATGTACACATTAAACTTGGTCGCTATCCCGAAGAGTTGTTATCCGCTTTAGTTTTAAAACGTATGTTTGGAGGGGTCGACCTCCTGACAGAGCTGAAATTTTATTTCTGTTAAACTACTACTACCGAATAGAATCGACAGAGGAAAATCGAATTTAATTGAAAAAATCGGAATTAACAGAAATATCGAAAAACGAATATAATAGAAGATACAGAAAATCACCATATAGAATCGAGTTGAATTAAAAAATCGAAACATAAAGAAAATCAAGAAGAATCGCAAAAATCGAATCAAAACGAATGGAAGATAAAACAAATTCGAATGAAATATCGAATTGAAACTACAAAATCGATAAATCGATTCGGAGAAAAAAACAATTCGAATCGATAAAACGAAAAAACGCACTATAAGTAAGATATTTTTTGTACGTATAGCATAATTAAAAATGAATACCAACTATAAATAGTTTTTTAAAATAGTTTCTAGTGCATTAAATATATGAAACTAATTTAAAAAAAATGTCGTTTCCAATTAGTTGTCTGCCACTATACATAAGATAAAATAGCATGGGATACCAGCGCGGCGCAAGTCTGCGTCCAATCATCGATTTACCAATATTGATCGCAGGCAAATAAATCTACGTCGCGTATGCGATTAGATTTGTTCAACTGAATAAAATCAGCCAACCGTTTCCGCATGATAAAATTCTTAAATGCGCATTAAATAGAGTAAATTTTGAACATTCGCGCATAATATTACGAAGAAATTTATAAAAAATTAATATGCGTATGTATATGTTATATTGTTTTGAATTTTATTGAAAAAGCTTTTAATGAAATGCATGTTTTTTTAATTAAAATCCATTTAAAATTAAATATATAAAATTTAAAGTTAATCGCAATTGGCTGCCTAAGCCAGCTTCAAGAAATGTAGAATAGAATGGATTTAACTTGTATTCGAACCATCACCGCTTCTTTGATTCAACCAGAATTCGTTTAGGATGATATATATATATAAATGGCGATACTTGATTGGACTGAAAGAGTGCTCTAGAGAGATTGAAACTAGTGCTGTCAACGAGAACCGACCACCGGAATACCCGGTTAAAAGATTCAGCCATATTATTCATTGGCTCGGCTTGTCCATAGAAAGTTCTGTGACTTTTAACTCGGAGGAAGTCATGCTCACGCAAAACTCGAGCTGGTACATTGATGTGAACAAGTGAC
>JANSTU010013810.1:0-14868 GCA_027564075.1 Bolitophila hybrida | reverse complement strand
GAACAGACTGTGCAGAATATTATGGCCAACATAAAAGCAAAAGTGCGCCAGTATTCCAGACGTCCATTAAATTAAAATTAAATTAAATTATGTTTCTTTATTAAATTTATAGACAATAAAAAATATTTTTATATTTATAAATACATTTAATTGATATTTTATTACGAACTTTTGGATGAACAATTTCATTCGGTACACTCCTTATAATTCACAAACTAAACATCCGACATCTGTCAAATTTATACACGCGTCTTTTAAAGGTTAGGGCTAACTAAAAATCATATGGATTTAATTCAAGTAACGCCATCTATGCATCAGGCCGGGGACTTCTCATTTGACCTATTATGTTTGTATTCGGATATTTAATATAAACCCTTGAATTTTTGTTAAAAAAGTGCAGTCTTTGCGTTAACATATCAGTCTATACTGATAACAAAACAATGTTTGATTATTGTTGATGATAAAATATCAATTTTGTGGAGGTGTTTTCTAAAACATTTAACTCTTAGTGTATTTAGAATTAACGAATATCCAATTTGTATCCGATTGTTGAGAGACAAATACCAATTCCTTGAAGCGTCGAATACCAAACGCGCAATTTCTTGACTCAAGCCGAATATAAATATCGAAATTCAGCAAAAGGGAGTGATGTGGCTCAGCAGGTTGAAGGCCTTTACCTTCCTCACCTTCCTATTGTATTCGATTTTCGTGGTGCCCCATTGCATGCTGAAAAAGCTTGCGAGACGGTAGAGATCGTACCCGACATTAAAGAAACGTGCCCAAGACGTCCCAGTTAGCCATTATGCACATCTCGTGTTGGCTTTGTAGGAGCAAATCTTTTCCATGAGCTCTCTCGAACATCTGTTTGCAGTCTAGAGCAGCTCTGTGAAATTTCTTGTTGGATTTTGGACTCATACATATTTAAAGGAGTAATTGCGAATCTAACGTCGGAAGGTCGTAAACGACCTTTAGAAATGACAGTTCTACGTAAGAAGTAAAACAAATTATATGTATTATATATATATACTCTAAAACTACCTTTACTAATAGTATATGACCCCTACACGCCCTAATACATAGTCGTATTAAAGTCGTTGAAATTAGTCTTCAAACCCCTTACACAACTGTAGGTTCCTTTTGCTATAAATAGTCTATGTCTGAATTAGGTTATTGATTTGGAATAACGGAACATTAATGCCATCAATTAGCATATACACACGCACCCTGTATAGAACAATAAGTGTATGAAGGCGTTGATGATTCACAAATTCAAATATAAATATAAACAGCACAAACAGCACATTAGCATGACCTGACCGTCGTGTAAACCCGTAATGGTCAATGGTGTGCTGCATCGCATACTGGCCCTATGTCCCACTAGGGATTACAGGATCCAATGAGAGAGATAAAAAGTTAAAAATCACTTTATATGCAATGTGAATTTTAGATTTGATACAAAGTTACAATGACTTATACTATATACATACAAAGTTGAGTTGAAAGTAACGATAGCTAAATACTTTCAAGCATAACGCAACAAAATGCAGTTAAACATTAAAAAAAACATTTTAAATAATGCTTAATTAAATTTGGAATTCGAATAAAAATCTTATCAATCAAAACAAAAATAACTTTGAATACAAAATGAAAGAGACTATTATAAAAATTATAAAAACTTTCTCAAAAATGTTTATTCACTTTGTAGCAAAGTTATATTGGCATTTCACTTTGTAATTTCGCGACGTTGTATACAAAGTTAACGAGTTTATGCAGACAAAGTAAATAACACTTTGTATACAAAGTGAATACAACATTACACAGAAAGCTATATAAACTTTTTATAAAGTGAATATTACGTTGTATCCATTACAAAGTTAAAATGACTTTGTCAGAAATAAGTTTTTTCACTCTGTAAAAGTCTGTAATTCTTATAGTGTATGTAAAATTAGCTTGGAAGAAAAACCACGCAAGTAATACGCAGAGCGAAACCAATATTCTACTCTCCACCCTTTATGCACAACCTTTTATCTTGCGTATTGTTGAGTAATCGGAAAAATGTTAGTCATTTTATTCTCTCTCCCTCGTTATATCTCCCAATAGTTTTTACTATCCTTACCTTTAAATGGACCAACTCACAGCATACTATAATAAAGTTAAAAATATTGGAATAATACTTGACAATAAGCTTAATTGGTCCGATTTTGCTTCCTATATATATATATTCTATTCACAAAAATTCAAAATTAGTGAGAAGAAGAGATTAATTACTGTGGAAGTCTTCAAATCATTTAAGTTTTTTCCGGATTTACATGCAATCTGGCTTATCGGGTGATCCTTGTTACTTCTGACGGGAACTATATTTTGCTGGTTGGTGTTTGTAAGTTTAATTAAATGTATCAAAGATCGGCAGAGACCATTCCACGAAACTCTTCCAGATTTAAGGCATCGTCAACGTCTTTATGGGTATTGCGAGTTTTTGAATGATTAATTTAAGCTAAAACGCATAGCGGTGAACCTTCTCATCAGGTTTGAATACGACAAACACGATTTGGTGCAATTTTGTCTCAAACGATCCAATAATTCAGTATAATATGCGAGTGTTATGGTCTTATCTTTTTTAAGATATCGATTAATATTATTAATTATTAATATTATTAAAACTTGTGTAAGATATTGCTTACGTGTTCGGTTAAGCCTTGTTGATGAAATCTGGCACAGCCATCTCAACTAAAAGATCATCGTTTTGATCAAATATTTCAAACACTAATATTACGCCTTTTTAATGAACGGTGAGCATCTAATTGAAGGGAACAAGTAGACTGATTTTTTTCTCAAACGCCCAATATAAAGATTTTTTCCAGTTATTCATTTAAAAGAAATCTTTAAAATCAATACATTCTCTCAAAATATTTATCCACATCTTTCCAAATGCTTTTACGTCTTCACAGAAGCTTATCTCCATTAGGATATAACTGACACACGCGAAACCCACAAGAAAGCCACATAGCGAAACGCGAGCGCACTTAAATTCCGTGCTTGTGATCGAATTGGTGTTGCGATTAGATAAATCCACTTCGTAATAGCTCAGCCACAAGCCCCAAGAGGGCTTTCGTGCACGCGGCTCCCGATTGATCTATCTCCCATACTAGTTTTCCACAGGCTTACGATAAGGTGCTTCCGAAAGGAAACACGTCTCTCTGTACACAAACACACACACACAACCATACATACAATCCGCAAATCGGTAGCTGTCTCTGACCCACAACAGCACTCCGCAAGCTCCCCGTCAGCCATATACACACATACAAACATACACCACCATATAAGTGCGGTTTGATTTATTTTTTGGCCGCATTTTATTACCCCCACATTTCTATTGGTATATAACATTGCGGATGCCGCCATTAAATCGGTATATAACATTCAGGATATTGTTCTGTGTGCCACAAACGAGCGGTGAGCGCCCACTGTGCGCGTTTTGGATGGATGTTATATTGTTATTTATGTGCCGACACGTCATTTGCGCCGAATGTAACTGTTTATTTGTGTGTGCGTGTGCACGCTATATGTTGTGAAAATCGGCCACCACCGCGTGTTTTTCCCATATGGAAATTCCAGATTTCCTACGAGATAGGAGGCTATAGTTTTTGTATACTCTAACTGGTAGTTATTAGAGTACATGAACACAAAACACACATCATCGCAGAGAAAACAAGTAATTCAACATTAATTCGTGGTTCTTAGCCAAGCGGATATTTCAAACAATTTGCCGCCCGCAATCATTACCTATATATATGTACTCGTATATACAGTTTATAACATATTTATGTATAAACATAAACATAATAATTTATTCACCAAGCAATGCACATTCTATACATAGTTTACAAATTTACATACTTTTAACGGTTGTTCGTTGCTCGTGCGAATATCGACGCTTTTGCGAGCAAAATTCAGCAGGAAAATGTATAGCGTGCGCCGAAACGTTTTCCATGACTTGTTATTACACTATATTTTGGAAAATCGCAAACGCACGGGGGTATGGAATCACTGACACCGCACGCCATGCCGCCCGCGCTCGGCGCGCTCTTTATGGCTGTTACAACTGCCGTGAATAGTTACAGTTAGTCGCGCCTCCGCACGAGTCAAATATATAAATATATAATAACTTATTTTCGTCCGTACAGTGAATTATTTTTTTTGGATGGAGGTGACGGTCTGGTGGCGTGGTAACGGCGGTGCTGCTGGTGGTGGTGGAGGTGATCGTGGTGGCGGTGCCTGTAACGGCGTGTGAAACATGTGACAGTTCGTGTGATGCATCGGGCAGCACCAAATGTCGAGAGCGCGTGTCACCATCCCACGGCATTATTTACACAGAACATGTAAATAACATCAATTTCTGGCAATTTTGGCAATGAGTTTATTTTTATTGTATTTTCTATGATTTTTATTATATATGGAAAACGTGATTTCGAATACAAAAAAAAAACAATTTAAAAATATTAAATCGAAAAATATTTATGACTCATATTTTTTTTAATTACATTTTTAATGGAGAATATGCTAGTTAAATAATAATAATACTAAAGCATATTTTGTGTCGATCTCGTGGATGTTGAAGCAAAATTTGAAAGATATCTCATATGTAGTATATGCGAAAATTTTCTTTGAGAAGTGGAAGTCCAGTAGCCGTGCCCACAAAGTCATAATCTATACTGATGACTCCAGAATCGAAGGCAGAAGTCAAACCGCAATGCAAAACCTGATGACTCCAGAATCGAAGGCAGAAGTCAAACCGCAATGCAAAACCTATACTGTCACAATAACAAACTCACTGCGGTATTAGGGGCAACGAACTAGAAAAGTAGGCTACAGTGTGTGTTGGCAGCAGAACCACTGGAGTTGTTAAGCTATAACACAATCTGGAAATAAGCTGGCAAAAAATGGGAGATAGGTAGGTAGGTAGATTGTGCTTTTCTAGTCTCCCTAAAGTCCAAATGCAGCTATGGTACGAAAAATTTCAGAATATTGTTACTTAGGACGGCCGTTAGTGGTAATGTTTAGCCGAATTGTCTCCAACCATAAACAGCTTCGGGACTATATTAAGCGGGTTAAAATTGGTGACAATTCACTTTTTAAACGTATATTCTCGGCAAGGAGCCGAAATAGGACCTCCATATCTTTTTATTGCCGAAGGATACACTGCTCCGTTTCGATTTAGTACCCCCCCTACTTATTTGCGAAGAACTCGAACAGCCACTTTTCACGAGTCCTTAAAGATGTGAGTGGCCTGGCGTTGTCCTGGTGGAACACTACACACTTCTTATTGGCCAATTCTGGACGGTTCTGTTCGATCGCCTGCTTCATGCGATCCAGTTGTTCGCAGTAGATGGTAGAATTAAGCGTCCGGCCATATGGGAGCAGCTCAAAGTGGATGATACCATTCCAATCCCACCAAAACCACAGCAAAACCTTCTTGGCCGTCGATCCCGGCTTGGCCACTGTTTGGGACGATTCTCCGGCCTTCGACCACAACCGTTTTCCGCTTCAAAAATGGGTCGAGTTCGTTGCGTTTCAGCAGCATGTCGCAGGCGTTGATTCGGTCCAGAGGGTTTTTTTTGCGTCATATCATGCGGCACCCAAACATCAAGCTTTTTTAGTATCCAGCCTCCATGTTTACACGTCTAACTTTTGAACGCAGTATCCAAACTAATCATGCATAGCATAGTTTTGTAGGTTATGACAAGACCTTTTAAATGATAGTATTTCCCGAGCTACGAGCTCTGTAGCATTTTGTACATAGCCACCAAATTCAAAAGACAAAAAGGCGGAAGGTAGATATTTGACAACCTTATATATTCATTTCATTGGGGTCAACATTTTAAGAGACGACGTCTCATAATTTAAAGTAATTCGAACAACAGTTATTATAATATAAATGTATGTAATTTTACTAGCGCAAACATATAAACTTCCGAGAGACTAAATAAAGGAAAGAAGTTTAAGACATTAAAATTGTCCAAAAACTTCTATAAAAAATAATCAAGAATACGAATTCATTAATCTCTATAATGTTGTCTCTAGAGAGATACGGAGATCTTTTCTATCTCCGTATCTCTGTATAAATATGATACTCGATACCGCAAGTAGTTGGTGCATGCACTTTTCTAATTCTAATTTTCTCCATTTGTGCTGACTTATTTTTGTTCCCAAACTTGAAGAAATGGAGGAATTTCTTTCATGGGTTAAATTTCTGCTGTAAACGAGGTTTATGTTTTTAATACCAAGGACGAGTACTCTATTAAAACGTTTCCAATTTGTGTGTGCATAATATTTATAAAAATTTGAGAGGAGTGGGACAAGTGGAAAATATACATATTATTTCATAATGAACAGGTCAAAAAAGCTAAACATCTGTATCTATGAAAAACCAATTACTTCCCATTTTTTTATTACTTTTAGCTGGCCAAATAACTTGCTTTTTAATACCAATACAGATTAAATCATTTTCAAATTGGACTTTTACTAAGTATTTACGTAAACATCGAAGATCAACCATAACTCATGCGGTTTGAATTAGGGTGCTATACATTTAATGCGCGTAGCATTTAAAACCCATAAATTTGAAAACCCATACAAAATCCCACTATACTTGAATTATATATAATGCAACACATAAAACGCATATTTTGAAAATATAAAATATAATTTCTATCATACCATACTTATTTTGGAAACACATTTTACAAGCAGAAGCTACATGAAAATTTTCAAATTATGTCATATATGAAAATGAAAAAAATATCCCGATGGTACTGAACGTGGCGGTACAACTATCATCATGAGATCCGCCCAAATGCAACAAACTACCTATAATATACGAGTGTTTTAATTAAGGATTGAAATGGGTCTATTACTATCTCTGCTATCTACTGTCCGCAACGCTTGGGAAAAAATGCATCGCAGGCGTCGACTATAATGCTAAAAATCTGTTTTGGAGATCACTTTTAACTAAAACTAGGGGAAAAGAACTTCGAAAAGCGATGAACCCACACACTGGCCAACCGATGGAAATAAACATCCTGATCGAATTGATTTTTGTGTAACAAAAGGAATCTCTTCTAACCACATAAATGTGAAATCTGTTTTGGATCTGTCATCAGATCATTCTCCAGTTTTAAATGCAATATATAAGTGATTAAAAATACAAGACTAATAACTTTGTGCAACAAAGAACACTGATTGGGAGGTTTTTCGATCTAAGCTCAATGACAACAACACAAAATTTATCTTTAAAAACTCCTTCAGAGCTTGATAGTTCAGTGCAACAGTTCAGTGAAAATATTGAAAAGGTAGCGTGGCAATCTACTCCTTCAAAACCAGAAATTCCCAAAGGAGTTAGATTTTCCGCAGTTATAAGAAGCAAAATTGCTGAAAAAACACAGTTACGAAAAAATTGGCAGACTTCCAGATCTCCAAATGATAATCGTTTTTTTATTCAAAAGATTTAAAAGTTATTACTTTCATTACCCACAATTGCACAGCGATTACAATACTACCCCAATCAATGGAAGGTTGCACAGATAATTATGATCCGGAAACCTGACAAAAATTTATATGAAAAACAGTTATACTGACCAAACATTTCGTCAAAATTTTTCGAAAAAAATGTTACTCGCTAGATTGAAGCTAATATTAATATGTAAAAGCAGCAGCATTTCTGGATATATCTCAAGCTTTTAATAAAGAATGGCACACCGGACTACTCTTTAAACTAAAATCAAACTTAGCACCACATTTCTACACGACTATAAAATCTTATCTGGAAAATAGACAATTGTAAGTGAAAATAAAAGATGAATAAACGAAATTGTTTTCAATTGAAGTGGGTGTACGACAAGGCAGCGTTTTAGGCCCGTTGATCTACCTAATACTCTTTACTGCAGATTTACCAACAAACACACACATAAAAACTGCAACATTTCCTGAGGATACTGCATTTTTTGCTACACACATAAGACATACAGATGCATCAAATAATCTACAAAAACATCTGAACGAGCTAAAACAAAGGCTCGACAGATGGAGAATAAAAGCAAACGATTCCAAATCAGTTCACATTACTTTCACAATGAAGCGAGAAACCTGTACACCAGTCCTCAATAACCCCATTCAAATGAAGCCAAATACCTTGGAATGCATCTGGATCGGTGACTTACGTGGAAAAAACTCCTATTCACAAAAATAATTTATAAAAAGTACTTAGATTTCAAAAAACCGCGTGCTGCGTGCAACTCTAATATCAAAGTCATTCATCGCGCCTTGGTTCGTTCCGAATTACCTAATACAGCGTGACCTACGAATAACAACAGTGAAAGATACAATTAAAAACTTTAGCAAAAAAACGAACTAGCAGTGAATCTTTTGCAAACTATTGACAATAATTGACAAACTAAATTATTTTAAGAATAATATTATGTGTCGTGTAGGAATTTAACCTAGCTCAGAAAAGAAAAAATATTTAGAATTTATTGAGATAATTGCTTTCATGTCCGTATTCAAAACAACACAATTTACCGAATGTCAACTTTGTACGACATATTATAAATAAATAAAATAAAATGCTAAAAAACATATATATTATATCGAGGTTTTCCATATTTCCTACAAAATATGTTGATCTGGAACGATAGTACGAGTATTTCTAGTTTTCTCATTGTCATTGGATCCTTTGTAAGACATATTACGTGTTCACATGACTGGTCAGATCATGCTATTTATGCTGTTTCTACACCTATTGTAGCTACCTATTTCGGTCATGCTACGTCAATCATGGAATGTGAGAGAGCAATGTTCTTTCTATTCCATTTCTCAAGAGACGCACATTTTTTCTCAAGATCACATCATCTAGGAAAACGAGTAAAACAAGTATATCTGAATCAATATCTTTAATTAATATATATGAAAGAGGACGTCGACGATCTTCTAAGTTGTTGTTGATTTTTGGTTGTTTCGAAAACAAAATACAGAAGCCCTATTCGCAGTGAAAGCAATCAATTGGTTCGAAGTTGTATAGAGACATACGCTTCATAGAAAGATGCAGAGATAAATATTCCATTATTATCTCAGTCTCTCCAAGATTTTTTGAAAAAAAAAAACAGTATAATTCCTTAAAAGCTATTTCTACTTGTACTTGTACGACAATCTGTAGCTCAGTGGTTCTTAAAAATAGACCATCCTTCCATACAATTGTTTGCTCAAAAAAAGCCAGTTTTTGCATCATGCAACGGACCACGCTGGGTTCATTTTACAATTTGCATTATATGTTTATGAAAGCACGCGGTAAATAAGACCTCGATAAAAAAAGAATTTTCTTTCCGTTGGTTACAAACCCAATTATAATAATATTATAGTATTTACATCCGCAGTAAAAAATCCCTGAAAAAGCTTCATATTTGCGGTACCTCTGATCTGACCGGAAAACTGCAAACTTTTATCAACCACTGCTTGAGGCGAAGGAAGTCTCTAATACTGAATTGTGGAGACGAACCAGGCAAGCACCCGTCTTAATGCATGTTCGGCGGAGAAAGTAGATCGTACACACCTTGCGGCGCGGTTCGAACAACATTGCAGCTCAAGCGCTTCAATGGAACCCGCAACGAAGGCATAGCACACGTAGACCGAAAACGACGTGGAGGCGCACAGTCGAACGAGAGCTGGCAAGAAGCTCAAACGAACTGGACAGCGACAACCGCGTCCAGTTCCGCGACTTTGTTGCTGATGCCCTATGTCCCGAATGGGGTTTAAAAGACCTAATATATAGTAAACCTTTTTGCATTAAAAATTCCTGCATTTTAATAAATCAGCCCTTCTTCGCATATCATTCAATAGATAAACTTCTTTCAATGAATTACATAAAATATGACTTGTGAAAATTTCGACCAACACAAAAACTATTCCACAATATGTTCTATTGAACGCAACACTTAAACAATTTAATATCATTATTCCCTTAATTTCAAACAATTACGGCGTTTAGAAAACAATAAACAACTTTGCCAAGAAGTATTCATATTATATTAACATTGAACAAAGACAACGACAACTGCATTTGCCTTTGTGTGGCACAACATTCAAGAAATATCTTCTACGTTCTTGTGTTCCTCCATAATCCAATGTAAAGAAGTCGACAAGTGCAAAATATAACCCGTCCCTACCCCCAACCGCTATTTCCCTTCATGCCAGTGGCATGGAATATTGAATTTAAACTTCTGCTGCACTGTTACACACAATAAACTTTTTTCTCAGCTACACACGCTTTTCGCTGCGCAATGCAAAAACAGCACTCGACCACGGAGCTTTTATGATGTACTATAGATATTTTTTGTACGTGTGTGTGTGTGTGTACGTTTTGCAATTTAATGTACAGTGCTTAAAAAAATAAAAAAAAATATATAAATGTAGTAACCGCTCGCAGAGACTACAACTTGCCAACCTCAGCGACATTAATGAGAACCTTGTACTCCTTTATGTGCACACTTTATCTCATCCTTTTTTTCTTCTTTTTTGTGTGTATGTGTATGAGAGTTGCGAGAGTTTGTTTTGTAATAAAATCACTGTGTAAACTCGCAGCGCGTGCGGTTCGACGAAGCCTTTGTGAAAAAAGACGTTCTGTCGTCACAACGTACACATATACACACATAACCACAGACCGCCTACGGTGATAGAGCCCGCATTTCTACAACCCAGCAATCTCGAACATTATATAATATTCTACTACGTACTATTTTATATCCGCCATTTTGACTAAACAATGAACAATGTATTCGATCCTTATGGCCTAATCAACGATAATACGTTTACACAAGAACAACCGTTCACGAAACTGCAATAACAATGTAATGCACACGAAATGGTACAAGTTTTTCTTTT
Organism: Bolitophila hybrida; assembly: GCA_027564075.1. NCBI lineage: Eukaryota > Metazoa > Arthropoda > Insecta > Diptera > Mycetophilidae > Bolitophila > Bolitophila hybrida. The sequence continues at coordinate 3,936 of JANSTU010013810.1, read as the reverse complement.
TCCTGGCGTTACCGTAATTATCCTCATAATTAAGGGCATAACACGTTGTCATCAGTATAATACCCTCCCTCCATATAACTGTGCTTCGCCACCAAAAGAGCACGTCGTAACAATGATTTGAAAGGAAGGGGTCTTATGCTGCTGTATACTGCTGTATACCACCTACACAAAACATTTCAAGAATTATACGCCAACGTTCCGATAATACGTAGGATGGCGCTTGTGGGTGGATTGCAATACACTGATATTGGCGATATGTATCGATTGATAGCCCGCAAGCCACGGAGCAAGCGCGCATCTTCAACGGAACAGTCCCGTAACAGTTTGCGGTCTTTTGCGGTAGTTTGAATATGGTTGCGTATAACAATCCGGGTGATGCCACCCAAAAACATTTGCCCGGGGAACATCGTCATCAGTGTGCGCTCTTGCGCAGACCACAACGAATGATTAACCTGTGGACCGGCTCAGATTTTACCCATTTCATATTCCTTATATTGAGAGCGAGCGACTCCAACTGTGTGCAAATGTTATGGTCGATTTAACACGTTCTTCAAGCTGCGGCAGCGGAAACGATGGCATTTTCGGTTTGTTTGACAAGGGTTGTCTGCGGGCGTATATAGCCTGCCGGCATGCATAACACATATACAGGCATATGTAGATGTACACGATGATGATTATATGGGGATATTATAGACCGATGCTGTGGCAGGATTTAAATTCATCGGCGGTGACGAAATTGCTCAAAAGACACGTGTCTACAATATCAATGCAGAATTAATTAAGTATATTTCTACTATTTATTATTATTTGTAAATTAATAAGAAATAATATAGTTTTGATTTAATGTTAGAAATAAATGTCCACTAAATAAACACGTTGAATTTTGCAAATTCGCTAATAAATTAAAAAAATCGTAAAATCGCATAAATTTATTTTTTTGAAATTTTATGCATATTTTATCAAAAAACAAAACCAACTTACTAATTGAAGAACATCTTCCTAAACTTTCAATCAGGATAACGAATCTATTTTTCACTTGAATTTGCACTTAATAATGCATTATTGCAATCCACTGTACTTAACAGAATTAACATTTCGTTTAACTAATAGATCACCATTTGGATTTTTTTTTCTTATGTGTCTCTCATAAAAAACCTTTTTGACAGCAAAGACAAATAAATACTTCGATTCAATTCATCAGCTTCGATTAGATATATAAGCTTATTTTTGTGTGTGAGGTCAGATAGATATGGGTGCACCACCTGATATTGAATTATAATCATGGTGGCAAACATCCTTCACGGCTGTCTCCAAGCACTTTAGTTACTTTTTTCGCGTATTTTTTTCTTTCTGTAGTGCAGAAAATGAACGCAAATAATTGAGTTAATTTGTATCTAGAATTTGAAGCTGAACATGAATATTGTGAACCGAAAATACCGATACCAACATGAAATATGGGCTTGGGAGATAAGTCACTACTTTAACCCTCACGGAAAACATTTTTATTTTGTATTTTTAGCAAAATTCAGCAAAAAACGTCAATTTAAAGTGAAAAGGACTTAAAGCTGAAGAGAGCTGAACACATTTTTATTAATCTGTATTATTCATACCTTTCAAATAAAAGCGGTAGAGATAATTTTCCTAATGTGTATGCATTTCACTTTGAAATACAAAAATCATACATGCTGTTCTAGGTAGCATGTAACTATTTTATTTTATTCCGAATGGAATACGGAAAATACATTTTATCCACAAATAAAGTAATTTTATGGATTTAGCTACGACCACGTTAAATTCGATTAATCGTCTATTATATCCCATCGAACTGATATTTCTCCATTCCTTCGCCTTATATGAATCTACCGGTTATTCACGAAGAACTAAAAATAAATTGTTGTTAGTTAGTCTGGGCCTCCTCTGAAAAGCTTTTTTTCAAGCTTTATACAAAGGTTTTATGATTTTTTCGGGTTCTTGATCTAGTTTCGATCTCACAATCTATGTGTTATGAGCAGTAACCTGTTGATAAACATATAAGTATTTCAACTAACTTTACTAGATGTCAGAAGTATTTATGACGATATATTATACAACGGTGCTAGAGAAAGCGTTTGAAATAGGGCCTAAAATTAGCAACTCATCTTAGAACTAAACAGATAATAAAAAATCATATATTTATAGAAGTTCATGTATAGGCTCTTTCAAGTCAACCGACAGCGTATCCGATACCGCGGAATCCGTCAATTATCTAGTTGAATTCGTGAATTCATTGGATTTGCCAGGAATGCCGCCGCTCATAAATCATCCGAAGCTGTGCAATGGCACAAGTAGCTGCAGAACAACGTGATTGTGGCAACGATTCTTATCGGAAAGTTCATTGACGCTAAATAATTGCAATAGATATAATGAATAAAATATTTCTGAATGTTAGTATGGAGAGTAAGAGATAGAAGAAAGGAGTGACTGAAAGAGGAAAATATGCTGGTAGGGAATCGTACCTTATTACAATCTATAACGTCGGTGTTGTATTCTTCATTTACAATGTTGTAATCTTCATTCTCCGTAATATACCTCCGATGGACATCGCTTATTTCTGCAATGTCGAATAGTTTGGAACAATCTTCTATTAACTGTGTTAACTGTATTTTACTACTTTTAGTAAGAACAGAACGCTTTGAAAAGTTGATCTTTCATCATTACCACATTTTGTTGATACGACACGGTTGGAATAGATGCCTTCTTCCATAATTGTTCCGTTTGTTTCGCAACTGACTTTAGTTTATATACCATTCACTCTATGACAGAATGAATGACAAAAAAAACCTGAGTTTTATATGCCAATATTTTTTATTAAATTTTTCCTATCTTTTTCATATACATGCCTATATAATATTTGATTTTTAAAAAAACTCCATACACCGGTAATCCACCCTAGTGTACAATCATCCGATTTATGTCATTATACCTAGCTCGTAGAAGCCCACGTCCCTATTGACAAAAAACTAGCACAGACAATTTGCACAGGCCTCTATTGAGGCCAACTTTGTACCACCAAGTGCGTTCGCCATTGACTAGAACATATGGAAGTCACTTGGTGCCAGATCCGGACTATAAGGTGAATGGATAAGGACCTCCCATCCGAGCTCCCGGAGCTCCTGGCGTTTCGTTCCACACATGTTCGATCGGATTTAGATCCGAACTCTGAGGTGTCCAATCCATGACGTAGCTCGAATGTCGAATGTCGAATGTCGAATATGTCGCAACGCATTGAAAACCATGTGTTTGGAGCAATCTAGGCGTTTTGCTATTTCAGTATAAGTAAGGTTATTTACTCCTCGCAATGCAGGTGTGCAGTAGCCATTGCTAACTAAGTAATTTTAAATTTTAAACTATTAAAATTTCTAAAACACAACTTTAATTTACCTTAAAAACTAAATAAAACCAATTCTGTAACGGTTCTAAGTTGCGCACTGTGAAAATGCATGGTTCAAAATGTCATAACGGTATTTGTTTGAAGTCAAAAACTTTTGTTGAGTTGAACTATTTTTTTAAAAAAAGAAAAAAGTCTAATTTTATCAATTAAAAGGCATTTTTTTATATCTGCCAGAACGCAGACATTTGGTCCTTCGAACCGGATAAATATATCCGAAACAGACAGAATATAGTTTTTAGTGTTTCCTTTAAATATAACTAAAAAAATTGCCGTTATCGCTGCAAATAGCTAAATTTGTTCACCAATTTGATGCCAATAATAGCGTACCCATTACCGTGTACATCAGAATCTCATCATTCATCCACATCACTTGATACCACTCTCCCAGCCCCAATAAAAACACTCCCTCAAATATGTCGATAGCAAAGTTAGTATCAAAATGCAGTTCATGTACAACTGCAATTACCTGTCCACGCAAATGGTCGAAAACTACCGCCGAAGAAACA
>JANSTU010013799.1:0-14874 GCA_027564075.1 Bolitophila hybrida | reverse complement strand
CACGAATTATAGCCGAATAATGACGCTTTCGAATGAAGTTGGTTTTGCTTGGATGCGTTGAGATGTGGATGCAGGAACGACATCTATGTGCCAAACTTTAAAACTTAGTTGTAGACCTAATATATCTGTCTGTATCTACGATTTATTCCCATCAAAATGTTTAAACAAGTTATTCTCAAAATCACTTCTTGGAAGCCGGTCGTCAGATTTTCTTCGAATCTTGTGAACCGATCATCTTGAAATTTTGCAGTCAACATTAAGTGCCAAAAATGACATCTTTTGCTCAAAAAGTTTTTAAAAAAAACAATTTAAAAAAAAACCTTTGTTTAATAACTAGCTACACTCACATGTTAACAACTTAGGTTTTTTGATTTTAGATGAAAATTGACAGAGTTTTAAATATTTTTTGACACAAAATTGAAAATACTTGTTAAAAATAATTAATTAGCATTTATTTCTAATAAGTTTTATTTCAAATAAAATTGATTTATTATTTTGCTAAATAATTTTGAATTTATACAATTTAGCAGAATAAACTAATTTGTTTAATATTATTAAAACTTTGTCACATAATGTTATATTTAATCATACATTTATTAAATGTATCATATCAATATGTATGTTATTTATATATTAGGTTATGAGTTATATTTTTATAATAAAAATTCAATAGTTTTCAGGCCAAAAAGTAGGTGTAAAGACAAATGCATCGAGTAGAATTAGAAAGTAGATTGTATAAAATCAAAGGGCCAACAAAATTGTTATGTATTAATAAATTTAATTATATTTATTTAATATTTTAATATAGGTTTTTAAGATCTAAGGACTATTAACAACTTATGAAGAATACAAAACAAGGATGTATAACTTTTTTTTTGAATGCCGTTAAAAATAGATAAATTAATTTTTTCATTGAAAATATGACGGATAGTTATAATAGTAATATTGAAATCCATTTAGCAAAATATGCTATTTGGTCATTAGAATTAATATTTGTAAGTTGAAAATGACTAAATAGTAATATTGAATTAAATTTAGCAAAATATGCTATTTGGTCATTAGAATTACTATTTGTAAGTTTTAAAAACTTACATTTTTTCCTGATAAACATTATTTTAAACTATTTAGAAATTACAATGAACAATGCCAGGACGTCTTCAAATTAGTAATCAGCAAAATTAATGTGTCACTTTTTACAAAATAGTAATTCTAAACACAAAATGATTTAGCTTTATATAAATAAAAAAAAATTAAAAAAAAATTACCAGAATTTAGTGCTCTGAGTTTTCCTGGGCGATGCGAATCTAGATCACAGACAAGCATAATTTGAATGGTCAGCTGCACTATTTGTCCGTTTGTACAGGTTCTATGCTTTCGTCTTCAAGTTTTTAAGCTTGAGAAGCGATCGATCGAACCATACAGAACGCGTATTGGTCGGACGGTTTTTTTCGGGACAAACAGATCAAAGCCACGAGATATTATAACATAAAATAAATCAACCGCATCTCTAGATTCGGAACAAGATTCTAACAAACTGCCCCAATCGGTGGACAGAATGTGACTGTTTAACGAATCAAAATTTGCCCTTTTGAAGTCAAACACCCTTTCAGGCGGGCTGGGTCTTGCGACGCTGCCCACATTCAGATAAAATTTATCTATCTTTCATCTCTATCTTACCGATATTCGAATGAATGATTTAAGGTCGATTACCGCAACCATAGCCATAGCCGAGTGGGTTAGCGTTGGCCTGGATCGGGTCGCCGGTTCGATCGGCGGGCAGACCGAAGTGTTTTTCGAATGCACTTTAAATCAGTAGATTCATCTTGTTATTAATAGCCTATTTCTGAAATAGGTTATTGATTTGATTTGATTGTAATAACGGAACATTAATGCCATCAATTACCAATACACACGCACCCTGTATAGAACAATAATTGTATGATGGCGTTGATGATTCACGATTCCGAATATAATAGCAAGATAGATCTCGGTGCTTACAGATGCGCATTTGCCCTGCAAAGTTGTTAGAGTCGCGTCAGGGCAAATTAAGACTCCTAACCATCGGCGCTGTGTTGTTAGTGTTATAGCACAGTATTCGCCTATATTATGGTATATACCATACATTCTAACATATACGGTATAATTGGACTAGTACCGTATGGCCAACACCTTTTCAATACGCCTAGTACCTAACCTACTACAATAAACTTATCGGATGACAAGTAGCATTAAGTTATTGCATATAAACACAAACCGGAGTGGAACCTGCTCTAAACAATTAGTTTGGATTACGGTATGGTTCACAATATATTGGCCATGTTGTCCCAGATTATGGTTTAGACGTAAACATTATGAATGCCATTTATTCATTTCTTACTGACAACTCCATTTCGACAAATGACTTGTGTGGTATCGGGTGTGATGGTACTAATACTAAAACAGGATGTAAGGGAGGAGTAATAGTGCATTTGGAAAACAAGTTAAACAAAAAACATGTCAATGCATGCAAATGAACTTCCTCTACGTCATATAATTATCCACCTAGTCGGGATAGTGGTGGTTTTGATGGCCTAATTGAAGCGCGGTGAAGCAGCCCAGACGGTGGCCAAGCCCGTATTGACGGTCAGGAAGGTTCTGCTGTGTGTTTGGTGGGATTGGCAGGCAATCATCCACTATGGGCTGCTCCTGCTCCATCAGGACAACGCCAGGCCACACACATCTTTGATCAAGGCCAAACATCTGAACAATGCGATTATATTCAGTCGTTATCTTCCTGATTCCATAAAATCAATAATCGGTATTGTGATACAAAATAATTGATATTTCGGGCACTGTGAAAACATTTTGCTCGGAATGATGTTTGACTCTCGTCTCTCCGTGCGTCAACTGGCCTTTCAGCGCATAACATCTTCCATGCCTCACACAAGCGGTAAAAAAATTATAACCGTAACAGAAGCATCAAGCATGGTTTGTGGAGCTGAGAATCGCGATAGAGATGTTCGAAATAAAAGAAAGTCTCGAGAAACATTGATCAAGTTCAATACCAAAAAAGATTACGCTGTGTCAAAAAATAGTTAATATAATCTTTGAAAAATTTTATGAAGAAAATATGAAATCATTGTATTTTTTCAGTGTAGATTCTTAAATAAGCATTACTTTAAAAAAATATGGACATTTTATTTATAAATTTAATTTAAATTTAATTTAATAAAGTATTTTTAAGGTAACATAATTTTTATATTGTACAAAAACATGAAAAACATGTATGGACAGCTTTTTGAAAACAACTTTCCCTATAGTCCCTTCAAACATATTTTTTAGGTGTAACCATCGTGTTACAAGTTAAGTTATAATTTTTAGAAAATAAACATTCCTTATTTGTTAATTTTTATGATGGTTCATTCTGGATAAAAATTTAACCTAAAATACAGCAGACATAAGGATTTAAAAAATAATATTTTCCAATCATCATATATCCAATATGCTGAAAAATGTATGTGATTTTTACTTACTGTACTTGTAGGTGATTATGCACAAGATACTGACTATGAATAAAATATTTAAAAAGTCCAACAAATTAATGTTTAATATTAATTTACAATAATGTTTATATTCTATTGGAACGTTGATTTTGTATATCGCACTGGTGATACAACTATAATTACCGTAATACAAATATTACAACAACGATATTATGTGTTCATAACAAGTAAAGGCTAGCCTTCTATATAACAGTAAATTAGTTTTCTTTGTGTTCCATGCTGAGTGTTATTTATCGAATAATAACTAAAATCACTCAGTGTTTACATTCTATTGGGAGTAACTCTATATATAAATTCTAAAAAAGTGTTGGTTATATGGTTTAACTGAAAAAGGTCTAACTTTGTTGATTTATAAATATAATTATTTGTATTATCAGAGTTCAATTATTATTTTGATATAAAATAGCGCCAACAGAACCCATATAGCAAATGGTATTTATATAAAACACCTTCTCAGGACACTATTGGAACACTATTTTTTGAACAAAATTTTGTAAAAATATTTTGAAGAAATGATTCGATATTTTGCCAAAAAAAAATATTTAATTTTGTATATAAATTAATTACATTAAATCAAAAAACGGCTACTTATACTTCAATAGACAAAGTAATTGTGCAGACCTTATCACAAAAACTAGCCTATTTTTGACACCGTCTCAATCGTTAGACATTTGAAAGACATTTTTTTTTATTATGGTGCTTCTTTTTATTTTCGTATATCTTGAGTGTTTCTTACCCGATCCTTAAGTATTATATATGCGTGTGTTTGTTGATACCTAATAAACATCAGAATTTTACCGGACTATTTTTAAAGGATAGTTATAAAATATAATTAAGAATGACCTATTTAACATTTTTGATTTCTGCAGAAAATTATTTTACAGGGTGTCCCAAAGTTGTGATTTATCTATAATCTTTCAATGTATACTAAAGTAGCTTCCTGTAGCATTTAAAATATTAGTATTTTCGAAAATGTTAAACGATTGAGACGGTGTCAAAAATAGGTTTACTTTTCTTCCATACAATGGGATACGGTATAATGCACATACTATATATAAACATTTCAAATGGATCTATGCAAGGTTTTCAAGTAATATGCCAGTTTAAAAAATGGGTTTCAAGAAAAACGAATTGTTCTTTATTAAGCTATGATTAGACGGTCTACCGTTTTACGCTCTGACGTCATCGTCATCCGAAAACACAGTCAACCGTTGACGACCCGATGACTGCCCCGTTGACTCGATTTTTTAACCAACGCCATGACCATATTCGTTAACCCTGTAATCATCCGTCGACGCCGCCGTTAAAAATATTAAATTAAATCGCTCTTCGCGCAATTCTCCTAATAACTTTGCACAAAAGCCTTCCAATTCGCGGTGCAATAAGCATTACTTAGATAAAACTGCTGGACGCTTTCGTGATGGCCTTGTACTGTCCTGAAGATCGGCCACTCTCCAACAAATAAGCTGCCATAATTCCCTCCTCTTCTGCATATTTACTTTGGTCATTTTATATTTGTATAATATAAAAGCAAAATAATGCATAATTTTTGTATTAGATCCTGTAATCCCTATTCGGAACATAGGGCACAATTTGGTGATTCATTAATAAAATGTTTCGACCGAAAAGGTTTTAAGCCAATTTCTGCCTAGGTTGGAGGTAGGGCTACCTTGCGGCTTCCAAATAAACATTAACTGGGACCATCTACGCTGTCATTGACCTCCTCAAGTATTTCTCGTCTTAGTTTTCAGATGGATATGTGTGTCTGCACAAACTAATTTGACAGTTCACCACCACATCTTCCAACATTCTCTCCAAAACAACTACCGAAAACAATGTCGGTATTTCACTCGCATTAGTTTTGAAGCACCGAAAGTGCCTATAAACAAGCTACTTGATGATCCTTTCCGATTTAAGGAGCATAGATTAGATTAGATTAGTTTTGTGTATGAAGTAACGTTCTATGTAAGAACGGACGCACGTAAGTCATAGATCTGACCCATTGTGCTCACATAAAAACACATCTGCACTCGCAAAAAAAAACACAAACTATATTTTAGTAATTTATTATAAATATTATATTTATATTGTTCACCTATTACTATTTTTCCTTCCAATTCAATTATATTCACACTCAAATATATCAATATCATCTTAGTAATGTATACTTGGGGTGGTCTTCAAACCTTTCTCCTCTTTTGTGCAAATATAAAAAGAGATTTTATGTACATATCTATAAAATCGAAGTCACTAAATTTTCCTTAATAGTAATCTTTCATCTACCTGCCTATGTTATAATCCTTTTGTTTTCTTATCCATAGTGCATGGTTCTACTGCAAAGCGTGTCACGACGACATCAAAGACGAGACGCTAATCAAGAAGTGCAAATGTAAAAACTGTGAGTGTACCCTTTACCATTTATACATACATTAGACATAGATTGTTCAATATATAAAACAAAAAAAACTTATTTACATATAAATGTCATATAAAACAGGGTAGCTTAGTATACTCATTATCATATTAATTATAACTATTTTATATAATAATAGTCCTACACAATTCAAATCATTGTATAATTATATATTCATTTACATATTTATTTGATAACAACAAAAATCAATCATCAGCGCGCGCAATAATCCAAAGTTCATTTTCATATACATAATATTTAATATTATTACATATCATCGAATTATTTATATAATCTAATCCGATAACTTTTTTTGGGTGGGTTTTTCTTAATAAACAATAACAGTGACAGCGCAAGCCCGGAGCAAGTTTGGTGACTTAGGTAAACACATACAAAAAAACAAAAAAAAAACATAGAAATTCCAACCCCGAGCCGTGTAGTGTTCAAGTTTTTTTTTAACCCCCAACCTCTCTCCCAAACACCCCTTCGCCCTACAGTTTCTGTGAATGATTTAAAAACATTTATATAAATATAAACTAAACACCCACACAATGTTTGCGTTTGAAATATATATATTGCAATCAATGCATCCCGGATTATGTGCAGCATTTGAGTTTCTCAATAATTAAATATTATATATATGCGTTTCTATATTTTCCGTTGTTATATGAGTAAATATATATAAATCTATACTATTTGTATCCGTAGATGGTCGTGCGGTGGCTGCAAACAATATGGCGAATCAAAATTTACGTATTCCTCCTTGATATAAATTCGAATCTAGACATCGTGCTTTGGAGCCACCCTCCACGCGTTGTAGACGTTTTCTCTTCCCCCACTCAATCACTATTTTATATAGTTTACTTTTTCTTCGTATACACATCTAATTTATTCCTAATCAATTTGAAATTGCCTGCAAAATTGACTATAGATTTGTTTTCTGAAATCTATATCTGTATATATACTATACATATAATTAAAAAAAGAAGAAATGTATGCTATGTTGCTCGTGATTTTCTTTTCTTACACACTCTGACACTCACACACACCGTCCTCCCTATAACTTACATCAAGAATGTGTTTTGTTTGCTCCTTTAAGACCGCGCGTTCACCTTATATTGTATTTTATATATTCTATTCTATTTAATGTGCTGTGTGCGAGTTATAAATAATGTGCATGATAATATGCGCAAAAACGAAGAGACTACCCATTTGCACATAACTACTAACTATACATATTTTGTGGCTAGCTTATATCTTATGTATAAAACCACCTATCACTAAAGCTCTTCGAATCTCTTAAATATTTATATTTAAAAATTTATTAATTAATTATACCAGTATATTATGTATATATATATATATCTTGCACTGACTTGTTCGAGTATATTTGTATAAAATGCATGGTTTTCTTAAAACAAAATCATAATATCTTCATCCAACCACAAATGAATACAAAGTAAAACCCAACATACCAAAAATAAATAAAAAAAAAACACAACAGCAAGTATTTAGTCAACAGACAAAAACCTGTGAACACTGTTATACCACTAACCACTTACTTTTCAGGTTCGCAGCAAATGGAGTCCGGTTTATTGATTTTTTCTAAATAATTGACATATACGTATACCCTGGGTACCAAAATAAACATCAATCAAAAACAACTACACTACCTACTAATGATTTTGCAAACACTTTTTGACTTTATCTACCCACATAAAAGTAGTTTTTATTTTATAATATTCTTTGTGTAAACACACCCACATGAATTTTAAGTTTTTTTTTTTTTAATATAACAACGAGTGTTATGCTGTATAGTACATATATTTTATAGATGTTTGATTTTTTATGTGTAACCGGCTTTTGGTTTGCATAGTTTTTTTTTAGATACTTTTCTAGTGTTTTGTTTTGTGAGTGTATCACAAGTGTTGTCCCACATATAAATAAAAAAATAGCTTTCGAGTGATATAACTAATTTTAATTGTACAATTTTGTATATATCTAGCTTGATAATAATAAAAAATAGAATTATATAAGTATAAAATCAAAAAAAGTTTTTGTTGTTTAAAATAATATCAGTAGAATAATTAGGATTATATATTTTCAAAGATTTTATACAGTTTTTTGTAATATGGTTATAAAAAACTGAAGATTTTTTTTAAAACAATAACATATTTAAATTGTAGTTAGGTTCACCAGTTAAAACTGTAATTTCATAAAATCATCATAATAAATATTTAATAACATGATAGTGAGTAATTGTAAGTAAAAGGACCGAAATTAGATTCTTTAGAATTAATTATTTATTTTGTATAGATAATTATCTGCATTTCCCTTGTTTGTGTCAAGCTATACCCACGTCCCTCATTCTCTGGGACGCCCTGCCTCCCGTGGTACCATTTAACCTTTTGGTAAGGCTTGGATTGCACCGCAGGGCGACTGAGCTCGGCTGAGGGAAATCGCTAATGTCCCTACGTACGTATAGTTTTCCACTGACCGGACGTCGCCTGCCCTGCACAACGTGGTACTAATCAACAGCAAACATTCATAATCTGAATTGCGCCCCAGTCACCAAGCCTTCGGATGTCATTATATATGACACATGTACTCAGTCCTCTCTAACGTGACCACACAGACACTCTTGAGTGTTTACCAAGGCTCTTTTGAGTCAAAATTCATTTAAACATCCATGCCCAGTCAGAGCCTAGTTCTAAACAAAAATCAGACACAAAGAAGTCATTAGCAAAAAATACATCAGCAAGCACAAAAAGTCATTAGCAAAAAATACATCAGCAATAATCTCATACGTACAAGTGCCATTTTCACTCTCATTCCATCTCCGTTGCCACGTTTCATTCACTCTATTAGTCAGAATTCTCTCAATTCCGCGTTCGTCTGCGTCCAGAACTCCTCCGCCGCAACTATATCCCCATTTGACAGGTGCAATCTTTACTTTAAAGATCATCGCTTGTTTAATGACGAGAAGGTCCCAGGCCAGTTCTCCGAATACCTGCATCGGTCGGGACCGTCCTACATACCCAACAGTTGATTTCAGCTCTGTCACACTGATACCTAGTCGTACTATACACTGGACAAATAGTCTCCGGAATATCGTTCACACCGCCGCGCCGCCCCAAATCACGCTTCAAAGCCTCAATGACATTCCGCTACTTCATGATCTAAAGGAGTTAGGATCCTGCTTTCGGGCAAAGGAGCAGAAATGCAAATACGTCTAACTCCGTTAGCGTATTTCGAGCTACGTGATAATTGAATGAATTAAGAAAATATATAATGTGTACACTATAGACTTGATATACTCTACTGTAGAATAAATTGTACGCCTCATTAATCGCTTTCTCATTTTTTTATTATATTTCAGCTCATTCATTTGAATGAGTTGAAAAATTTCCAACGAAACACGTTGGCTTTTGCTTTGGCTGGATGATGGAAGATCGCCGATCGCCTCTGCGTGTCTTCTCCTGGATAAGTGTTTATTTGATCCATTTTCTTTTATCAGTCTGAAAAATAATATTTTATTTAATATTATTATGATAATATTTAAAAAAAGGTTTCTTACCCAAATGTACATAAAAATGAAATGAAAATATAATGTCTAATATAATTAAAAGGTAATTAAATGTCATAATAATGCAAAAAGATGTAAACCTATTTGTATTATTTTCAAGCGGATTTGCTACTGTCATCCGTTTTCGTATAAGCCTTTTAGAAGAAACACACTAAACTAAATATATAAAGATATAATAATATGATTAAACAGAATCAAAACAAAATATGCGAAACGAACTAACTGTGATTGCATTTAAAGCGTAATTGTGGATGAAGCACTGAAAGACAAGAGAGTAAACAAATGTGCGTGTAACGAGTAACGAGAGATGAGAAAATAGAGTAATAGAGTATAATTTTCGAAGATGGTTTATATTTGATAGACAATGCACGAGCAAAGAGATGCGAGTATATATTACGTATAGCTAATATAAGGATATTTCTCAAAAATGGTTAAATAAACTATTTTAATTGTTCACATTTAACTTAACCATCGATTTACTTTCTAATCGTACAGTTTGGTTAGTTTTCAGTTTCTCAGTGCGGTTCGATCCCGGCCCGGCAGACCGAAGTGTTTTTCGAATGTAAATCAGTAAGTTCCGCACACCACAAGGTATTACAGGATCCAATGAGAGACGTATAATTCATCTTTTCTTGCGCCACTTCTTTTTGCTTTGAATTTTCGCAATTCACCGTTGTATTGGCATCGCAGGTTGTGAAGTTTGCAACTTCAATAATATCTATCTTCTGTTTGTGGGTTCTACGGGATAAATACAAATAAATAACAGTTGACTACGCATTGGCCTGGCTTATGCGAGGTCGCCGGTTCAATCCCGGCTGACAGACCGAATTGTTTTTCGAAGGTAGCACTATAAATCAGTGGGTTCCTCTTGCTATTCATAGCCTATTTCTGTAAAAGGTTATTGATTTGGAATAACGGAACATTAATGCCATCACTAAACATATTCTGTATAGAACAATAAGTGTATGATGACGTTGATGATTCACGTTTCCGAATATAAATAGCAAGATAGATCTCGGTGCATAGAGATATCTCAAAAATATGCGCATTTGCTCTGCAAAGTTTTTAGAGACGCGTCAGGGCAAATTAAGACTCCTAACCATCAATGATGTGTTGTGAGTGTTAGAGCACAGTAGCTCCAATTGGAGTAGCACACTATATTTATGTCCCACAAGGGATTACATGATCCAATGAGATGAGATATCTTCGATAAATATTTAGAAATTTCCAACTCAAACTCAATATTTTAAGATGGCAGGATTTTTCTACATTTTCTCTACAGCTATTTTCAAACGACCACGGAAGACTACAATATTAATTTTACTTACCAGCTATCGAATAAAATTAGAAATGCCCACCTCAACTTTTTTGCCTAGTCATAAAATTATTTTCAATTTTAAATCTGCTGTTGCGTATGACCATAAACTTCATCGAGCAATGCTTGCAATTCCGCGTTCTTCGTTCCTCACAGTAAAATCACCACTTTTTATTTATTGAACCACTCATTGCACAGTGTACGACCTAGAGCATGCTCGCATGAGATTATTATGCCTATTTCTTCAAATGAAACAATATTTGTGGGTGCGTAACTCGTCTTTTTCATCAGCGGAAAATGCGTTGTTGTGTTAAACTAGACAAACTGTGAACTGAACATTGCTACCAGATGAATGAAGAAACTATGACAGACAGACTTGGAAATAAGTGATTAGATCTTTACAGCTCATGACCGTCAAATTTGGAGGATGCTTTCTCTGGAAGCAGCTAGATCTAATCTGATTTATAGGGCAGCAACTAATTGATTTTTAAAATTGGTTATTCCCCAATTTCGGTCCTTTAACTCTAAACAATTACCCATCATTATTATTACATACATATTTTTTTATTGCATCATTCTTATTATAATACAAACAGCATATACAAACACCCATAAAAAAACATCAATCATTCTATATAGCTTTAAACAACTAATTTCACAACACTTCTCTAATTTAAATACGAATTATTTGCGCCTTTCAGATGTGGGCATGATTATGATGCAGACAGGAATGGTAAAACAAGGTCTTAATTCAGTCTGTCACACATACATTGATGGTACGATTAAGATTTCATGTAAAATTCATGCGAAAAAAAATAAATAATTAAATTGCTGCGCGTGCGCCGCGTTTTGTTTGTTTGTCTTGTGTATGTGTGCGCGCGCGTGTGCCCCAACAGTATTATCGGAAAAGTCAGCTATATACATGCATATTTATATAGTAAAACCGAATATACTGATAATACTGTTGTTGGTGCACTGCTCGTGTATATAACATATTATATATAACCTATATATTATATAGTTACAGTGTATATAATAAACAATTGCTACCGTTTTGTTATATCAATCAGTGTTTAAGGAGTGTATATACATTCTTGTACTAACCCATTTATATATTATATATACATAAACCCCCCTGTAGAGTGAGCGTATTCAACCCCGCTCGAAGGTGGATTTCCACAAGCTCGGAAAATTGTCCTTATATATATATAATGTATATTTGATTAGGCTATATTCAATTTCGTTTTTCTTTTGTGTTGGCTTTTTGTACGACATTAATTAACAGCACCGCACTTATCACTTGTTTCTTATGAGCTCCTGCAAATTAATAACTCACCACACAACACGCACAGTTTAAAAACGTCTTAACATAAATAATTTTTATATTTATATAAACATTAATATTTAATTTTCTATTTAGAGCTAATTTACTAATATAAAAAAATACTGCTCGAGTGCGCCCGCTGCTGATTCTGCTACATTTATACTTAAGCGCACACAAAATGAGGTCGCTCGCTTTCCCATTTTTTGAACATATATATTTATAAGAATTTCTGTAATTTGTATAGCCCTTATTTCAGATAATTTACAATGATATGCTACATATTTTGCTGTGCGCTTTTTTGGCTGAACATATAAAATTACATAAGCACAATTTTGTTCTATAAATTATATAAATATATTTTGAAAAAAAAAATGTTTTTTTAAATTAATTTTATCGTAAACGGCTTGGCGCAGTGTTTTACAAATTTACAAATAAAAATATCACCAACGAATAAAAAATAAATAAAAAAACTCACAATTGACAGCCGACAATATTGTTGTACAAAAACATATATCGAATCCACTTGTTTTTGTGTGTGTGTGTGTGTGTGCTGTGTACGTCTGTGTGTTCAACACCACTATCTTCATTTAGTTGCAGTAGTAGTCCTTTGTATTAATTAGCTATTTATGAACTTTAGAACGTATTCTTAGGTCACATCTCACAAAATTTTGTTGTTGCGCTAAGACCCAGGGTATACTGCGACGCTTCCCATTTGTGTGTGTTCCAGTTAGATTGTTTCCTTTTGTCCAGCGGATGTCCACCAATAACAGGCTCAATTGTTTGATATCGATTCTACATTGAAATGGCTCTGTTCATAATTTTAGATTGCTAGTGATGTAAGACATATTATACTTAAGATTCCCAGGAAACACCACCTCTCACACACAAACACAAAATACCCAAAACTCAACGACACAGTCACATCGCTAAACCATAAATATTCATGCCATTGTTATTACTTTCCGTATTGTTTTTTGTTTAATCACACAGTGGCCACCTTCAGGAAAGGCGTCCGAGCCGTTCAAATGGTAGGACGTGCAAGTACGTATATGGTTTTTAATTTGATTTTTATCAGTATTAAAATATTTTTTTAAATAAATATGTTTACATATTAAAAATAAAAACTATACAATAACACTTGTAAATCTGGCAAAGATAAACAGCATTAGACATATTATTTGTTTTTGAGGAACCTCAACTGTGGAAGTCTTTAATTCAAAATAATGTTCTTATCGTTGCTTTGCAATTATAGATTTAACAGGTTGTATTGAATAGATTTTAAAATATTATATTTGTGTGTTCTGTGTTTTGTATATACATGTATGTACTTCGTGAGTATGTCTATTTTTTTTTTATTTATTATGTTAGTCGGTTATGAATGTATTTGATTATAAACATATATTTTTATATAAATATATGATTTTGTTTTTGAATCGGGATTGAATTTAAATTGTGTTCACCGTAAAAAATGTGTTTGTCAATTTCACTTTTAACGTTTTTTTTTATTGTCGAGTTTTGTATTAATTTTTGTTAAATTATACGTTTAATTGAGATAGGGTATACCAAATCTACACAAATTCAAATTCACTAATTTTAAATCATTTTTATTCATCTTTAATTTGTAAGAAATGCACTTCTATATTTTAAACTAAACATTAGTCTTATTCATTACTATAGAAGTGTAAACATCAGTCTCATATGTCTAAATGTCGTATTAATGACAATTACAACCAATATAAGACCAATTAAACATGATGGCCTAGTCTTTCCAATTTAAAATCTTAGTTGGGAAGTTTGCTATTTCCATTGATAGTTTTCATATGGAAATATTCAAAGCTATGATAATATGCTAGTCCACAGCTCAAGCTACAGCATTTTCGGTGATAGGAAGGATAGGAAGATCTGTTGACAAAGTTTTGTTTAATAATATGTTAAATATTCTAAAAAATTAATCGGGAAAGCGGCATCATACAAAAAAAATAAAAAAAAATAATTATTGTTATTGTTTTTTGAATTTTTGATTGTGTTGCCAAATGACTTTACAGTCGTATAAAGAGATACCATCTTCAATCTCAGTCATATCGAATTCTAACACTTACTATCATATATTGATCGTATACAATTCTATTACATAAAAGTCATATTTTAGTCGTAACATTTTATATAAGACTATAATTTCTAACATTTTAAACATTATTGTTGTTAAATATGTAGAAACAAACATAACTAGTAATGACTAATTACTACAAAACAACTCCATATGACTTATGGTCATATTAATGACATTTTTATTGACGTCATCGACATAATTCCACGACCAAGACGCTCATACTATGTTATCTCGCGAATAGGAGCATTTAAAACAATTACGCTTCTGAAAAATTTGGAAATTTTCTAGAATAAAATATGTTTTTAAAAAAATATCTACTCAGGTACTAAAGTTTACTAGTATTTCCCCTAATTTTCTAGTTTTTTCAAGAGCTATGCGTTACCGATAAACAATTAATATAAAATTAGAACATCTTCCGTAATTAGGATCGTAAATAAATAAATAAATAAATAAAAATAAAAAAATACGAAAAAATTGTCCGTATATTGCGTCAAATCAATCCTTTTTTACGGTTGCGAGACGTGGAAAGTGACCTCTGCTCTGACCGGAAAACTGCAAACTTTTGTCAACCACTGCTTGAGGCG
>JANSTU010013788.1:0-14875 GCA_027564075.1 Bolitophila hybrida | reverse complement strand
TAAAGCTAAATTCTTGGCCATAACATTAAATTATATGCGTTTTATTTCATCTTGAAAACCTAACCTCTAAAAAAAACCCTTTATTTATAAGTCAAATATGCGCCATTTTGTTCGATGACTAGTTCTTAACGAGATGCCAACTTCAAAATGCTCGTCTTATAGAAGCTCGCTTCCCTATTGGCAAAAAACTCGGAGAGTCCGGACTATACGATGGCATCCATCCAAAAGAACCTCCCATCCGAGTTCCCGGAGTTTCTGGCGCGTCACCAAAGTGGTGTGTGTCCTGGCGTTGTCCTTATGGAAGACAATTCAGCCTCTGTTGATCAATGATGGCTTCTTCTGCATGAGTGCTGCCTTCAAGCGGTCCAGTTGTCGGCAGTACAGGTCAGGTTGACACTCTTTTATTTATGGAAATTCTATTGTTTGCAGTACAATTTTTATATTATATTAATTATAACAAAAGAGATTATATAATAATTATTATTATAATAATTATATAAAAACATTTAATAATTAAATTATCTATTTAGTAGATAATAATGAGTAATTCAATTATAAACAACTTATAGAAGAATATTTATTTTGATAAAAGATGTATAACTTTTTTAACTTAACTTAGATTTTGTAAAATTTGTATTTTTTTCAGAATGTACAACATGTCGAGAGTATTGTAACAACATTTCAAAATAAAAGATAATCAAGCAAAACTAACGAAGATACAGCGATTCAGCATTGCATTGGACATCCTAATCACAGTGTTTTACTGGACGGAGCTGGCATTGATGATTCTGTCTTAGTATGTTATAACAAATTAATTTAAATTTAATTTGGATTTTCGATTATAAAAAACTTTTAATCGACTTTCTCTAAAACGTAATTTTTGAAAATCTTATTGACCGATCCTTTTGAAATTTTAAACTTTATTTCTACACATATGTTAAATCAACAGGTTACCAGAAAGCCACGTCCAAATCGTTCAAACCAATCTTCGCCGTTCTAATCGACAAAGTAGCATACCCTTAGACACTATAATTTTGCCTGGATTGCCATCAGAACTTCAAATTCAGCGTTGGTGAACTCAATAGTTATGCGATTGTCTTTCGTTAACGAAAAGTCAAAACAGTACAATTTTGTAGGTATATTCCACTACATTTCGAATGATATATAGTATATTCCGATATGTGCTCATTTGCTCTCACTATATCGCCGCGAAATTAAAATATCGAAAAATGTGCAGGCCATTACCGAACAATCTAATATAATTTTAATAATATAATATATATACAATATGATATATACTTTATAATTATTATAATATATACTCATTTGATTTGCAATTATTCAATGTGTGTTATCTATCAAACAAGACATTCAATTACATTTCAACATATAAATGCAAGCGTAACAAATATGCACTCAATAAATGTTCGAATTGTGTAAGAACTGTAACGGTAATTTTTCGATAGCAGTCATTTCCCTTGTTGAGAAATACATAAATTCCATTTTACAAATTGGAAAGAAAATGATTTCGAATGCAATTTCTATAAAAATTGAATGAATTGATTGCACTTTAATATTTATAAATTGATTGAATTCTCACAAATTGAATATTATCTATTAAATGTAGCAGATTTATTATGTATTTTTAATACTTTTATAATTGATTATTCAAAAAGCTTATATAATTCTGCATTTTAAGGTAAAATAATTCATAACCGCACCAATTAATTTAAGAGCTTAATTGAAATAATTCATATTTTACAAAGCAAACCCACAATACACACATACACATGCATTTCTATAATATGTTTATTTCGAATTACTTGGAATTCATTATATACACCAACTTATATGGCTGCATAATATATATTTTGTGCAAGCAATTATTGATCCGTTAGAAAACGCGCGTGCGCGCTAATGGAAATTGGTTATGCTGCGCACAGAAACTTTAATAATTATACATTAAATATTTGAACCACATACGAAAAGCGCCACAAACGGAATAATATGGCAAAAAAAAAATATATATATATATAAAATATATGAGGTAGCGTGCACTGCTGGGGGTTGGCAAATATTTGCACGAAAATGGATTTGGACGAGTATGTATATACGAGTATGTTACGTATATAGCATATATAGCATTGTAAATTCAACATTCCGACAATGTTCTTGGATAGCATACACACATGCTAACTATAATATTTTATGCACTGATTTTATTAGTTTAGCAGTCAGCAAATATCATTTAATTTTGCAAATTGCATTCGTACTGTGTTGCCGGCCGTCCCAAAATAAAACCAAGTATCTTTAGTAAATACGAGTTTTTTTAAATAAATAAATAATCGAAATGTTCCTAACTCAATTATTTTGAGTGATGGAAGAAATCCTGAAATATTATTATTAACGACAAGTTAATATGTCATCCAAACTCCGTGTATAAAATATAATATAAGTATAAAGTTTCACGAAGTTTTGGGTTTCTGCCAAAAAGGCTTTCCGCTAAATTGGAACTGGTTGAGTTTTATACTTCATCTGAAATATTTTCTTAATTATTGTATTCCTATTTTTGCAGATTCTTCTTTGCAAGAAATATTGTAAAAATATATTTTAATAAATATCTTAAAATCATTTTTTAATAAATAATACAATAAAAGATCTTTTGTGTAAAACATTCGAGTAAAAGTAACACCGCAGAAAAAACTCCTGAAAATATTTGAGAATTAAGAGCCAATATCGAAGAAACATTGAATTATTTTACAGCAGAAGATTGTAGTAGATTTACGCTTTCATTTCCAGACAGACCTGCGAAGATGTCACAGAGATTTGGTGGGACTGTGGCTATTAAAAAGGTGTTTATTTTCTTATTTTTCTCTATAACTTCCTTTTATTTTTTTAATTTTGTTGTAGGATTTAGATTTTCGACTTTAAATGGATTAAATATACATTATCTAAACCTTTTGATAAACAAATAAAGTGATTTCAATTTTTTATTAAGTAACGGTCAATTAAACTAAAACCAAACATAATGGATAATTTGCTGAAAAGCAAAGTATACGACACTGTGTCAAAGGCCTTTGAAAAGTCAGTTGCTGATAATTTGTTATCAAGGATCTGAAAATGGTCATCGGTAACTTTGAGAAGAACTGTAGAGCTGCTGTGACTACCTCTGGCTCTTTATGACAATCTCAAGGTCCTTTGATAAGGATGGCAGGATAGCAAGTATATTTTTGGATAGGAATAACTATTGCCTGATTCCAAGATTTGGGAAAAGTGGATGAGAAAAGAGAAAAATTAAAGATATCGAGAAGATATGGAGCAATAACAGAATATAACATTTTGATGAAGTGGAGGGAAGAATATCTAGGCCAACAGAGTTAGATTTAATTGAAGAAGTTGCAATGATAAGTTAGGATTGGGATATAGATCTGATAGAAAATTGATTGGAAGTATTATTAGAACACGCTGGATGAGTAATGAGTAATAATAGCAATTTCCCTATTATAGTCGACGACCCTAGGATCGTTATAGTCGACCTGACTCCGAAATGTCTGTCACTGTCACTGAAGACATCTGTCAATTATTCATATTCGTTTTATTATTCTTGACGCAAATTCACTGTTCGGATTATTTTTACGACTGACACATAGAAAAAATTGTGAAAAAAAATCGTCAAAACGATGAGATAAAAATCACCTTCATCTTGTGATATTTTCGGAAGTTGAGACACCGATTTGGGAAGTTAAAAAAATATCCTCAAGTTAAAAGTCAACTGAGTGAAGAAAATTACCCTAAGTTAGCTAAATAAATTTACTTTGAAACACAGATTTTTTCATTTAAAAAAACGGAAGTTGTGGTCATTTCTCAGCACTGTAACTTATGAACTCGTCAACGTAAATGTCCCAAATAGACAGGCGTCTATTGAAGGATGAATCTTGACAAAAGTGGTTCACAGTAGTGTATACTAACGCCATCTCTATATTTGTTTTTTTTTTAGCCAAAAATTATTAGATCCTCTGGTATAGTTGCATATGTGCGTGAAAATCGCGGTTCTTGTGACACCTTTTTTAAATGCTTTATACCAAAATTAAAGAGAAAGTCTAGGAAGTATTTTTGACATATTACAAGCATTTGTTTTGCAAAGGAAAGAAATTTCAACCTTTCAAACTTTTGTATATTTAAAAGAATTCTGTAAATTGGCAGCTGTCAACAAATCGTTAACAGTGACCAGTTTATAGATACTAAATGACCATGACCAACAAATTATTATATAGTAAAAGCTCTTTTAATTGTGCGTCATAAGCAAAAAAGTTATGTATATAAAACAATAAACATAAAGCTAGACAGAAAAAAATACCCTAAAAAACGTACAGTCAAGCAACAAAAAAGTTTTCACAAACGATAAACATTATCCCAATCTAAACTTATTGTGTTTTTTGTCTATTTCAGCATTTTCGCCCATCATCCGAATATATGAATTCATATAACTCCATATTATAACAAGTGACTGATAATAAAATAATGTGATGGTGCTGGGTTACACAGTGCCTCGAGTGGCGAGGAGTCAGTCAAAACCTTTTCCTAATAAAATAGTAATATTATTCAGAATTTCGACATCTGCTGCGTTTTGCTCTATGTCAAAACACAATCGTCTCCAGCTGTGCCACCCAACGAGTTATTATTCATTTTCCGTTTGATGCGCAGATATAGAGGTAAAAGACATCGTCTCTGGGTGGTTCAACAATACCAGTATATTTTGTATAGACTAGAGGAGAGATCTGAATTTTCTAATACAAGTATATCTACTCGTATATAATAACTTTATTTTATATTATAAATGTTTGAGCAAATATTTACTTTATGTCAGAATGGCGCAGTCCACGCAGCGTGCTTGATGATTGAGTTGTTTAATATATCGCCGAGACAGGCTACTTTCAGTTGGCCAATGAAGACGACCAGACTGATGCTGAGTGCTGTATGACATGCAACGGGAAACGAAGTGCACTGGGTATAGCTCTGACCCCGACCAAGTAATAACATATTGTAATTATTATTTGTGTTCGAATATAATGTGATGAAAGCTTTGCAGTTATAATATGTATGTGCTCCGATAAGTGCAGTTATATAATGGAGTCCAGGTTGTATGTGGTTACTTGTACATTTTATATTATATTATATATATATAGTAATAATTGAATATTTATGGAAAATGTTTATGTTAATGCACTTCACACACACACACACACACACGCCATAGTCTTGTTAACAAAGTTGTTGGGCTGTGATTAATTGCCAGGATTCGGAAAATAAATTGCATGTGCGACATTATAGGTAAGGTGCTGCGGTTATAAATTGTTTGTAGACAATATTTATTTAAAAGAAGGTTTATCGATTTTTGTACGCAGGTTGATCTGACGATTTGACGTTACATATGTTGGATGGAATTGAAGGCAATTTTTACAATTTTAAAGAATTATAATGTTTAATATAATAAAATACCCAAGAAATTTTCAAATTTATATTTTTTTACATGGTTCAAAAAATCCCGGGAAAAATGATGAAAACACCAACTAGTGATGGTTGTGAATTTCTCAAGATAGTCTATAAGGATTATGCCATGTGCATCCAAAATATGCTGGCCATCACCTACCCAGCCGACGTTTGCGTTTTTGGGCGCTTCGAACGACTCTCACCAGGTTCTGTTGTTGCCGAAAGTTTATTGGACTCCGGTGTGTAGTGGTGGATCCATGTTTGTTCCATTGTTACGAATCAACGCAAAAACTCTTTCGGATTACGCCAAACAGTTCCAAATTGGCCACCGAAACACCGACACGACGTTGCTTTGTATCTATTGTCAACAATCGCACGCACTGCTTTTTCATTTCCAAATGCTCATGCAAAATATTTAAAATACTGCCGACCGACAACTGCTAGCTCGCTCATTTTCTCTTTGCGGTTTTTCAAAAAGATTAGAAGGACTTTTATGATGTTTCCTGGAGTATTTATTTATTTTTAGTATTTATGAGCGTCAATCATAAACTAGCGATAACTTCCAAACTACTTGATGAATTGTCATGAAAATATATTCCTCATAAAAAAGTTGGCACTTCCAAAAAAACTTCTTGAACCATGTAGTAATATATATAAGTCCACGAAAACTACTAGCTGTAAAAACAGTTAAAAATATGTTGGTTTTCTTGTACAACAAATTGAAAATCCTAAATATAACATTTAATCTTTTTATAGTAATGAAACCATACCACCATCTCCTTAACTATATTATATGGCAAAGTTAACATGTGTCTTTTTTTAATTACTTTTTTTATAAAGAATCGCGTTGGTAGCATTCATTTTGTACACATCACTACAAGAGATGCTCGGACCATATAAATTATATTGTAACGCATCATTAGCATAACAATAACATGGGTTTATTGAGTGCGCGCAAATCTTGAGATCTTGAAATCTTCAATATATTATATTATATAGTATACATTTTATATTATATGGAAGAGCAGTTGTAATTAAAGTGCATATTTAACTTGTTTGCATTCGCTCAGTTGAATATATTATTTTTAGATTATTTTGCAGTGATACTTTATTTTGAATATAATATATACGAGTATATACCTAATTCATGCAATGTGAACAGCAAGGAGCTGCGATACAAATAATGAAGGTTTTGAATCATAACCTTGGTTTTTACGACAAATGTAGACTTGAGTGTAGCTATATAATCAATATATTATTTTGTTATTGTTTTTCACACAACATTAAAGCGGAGATTTAATTTGAGTCCGTGGAATGGAAACCTTTAGTTATAGCTTATGCATTTCTACATACATATCATTGCCATCAATTAACATATACATACGCACCCTGTATAGAACAATAAGTGCATGATTCACCATTCCGAATATAAAATAGCAAGATAGATGACCTGATAACTCGTGTGAACCAATAATGGTCAATGAATCCGGTCTGTGGCATCACACACTGGCCCTATGTCCCACAAGGGATTACCGGATCCAATGAGAGATGGCTAATAGAACCTCCACCCGTTTCTCTACAGCTATTAAGGGCCGATCTGCCACACCTATACACAGTAAAGTTATGGTTAAATAGCTCCTGTCATAAATGGAAAGAATCAGTCAAGTGCTTTAACATCATAATTGGATGACGAGCTCAACAGATAAAATTCTTTGGTTTTAGATCTTAAACCACCAACATTTTGATAATAAATAAGAAAAAATGAAACAATGAATTATAATTTACCGTTTTTACAGATTATTTCGTTGAGGTATCACAGCGTTGGGAGATTATCACAGAAGCATCAATGATCACAGGTGCAGCAGTCTCAGAAGTAGATATCAAATGCCACCAACTCTCATCCTATATTGTTTTATGCAAGCTCATGTGTCAGGAAACTCTCTCTTTTCGTCGTAAAAATGCAGTTATTTTCTTCTTGTTTGATCTGTTATGTAATGTATCGACGCTCCCAATTTGCTGTCTCTTTTAGATTTCAATGTCCCGTTCAGAACGACTCGTTCACATGTCTTCTTACGTTTGAGGAGGCATAGAGCTAATTATGGACTTGCTATAAATAGAATGTCTGAAGCTTTTAATAACATCGCTGCTCACTTTGATTTCAATCTTTCCCGTGTAGCATTTCGGAGGATCACACGGTCTTTAAGATAATCCTGAATTATTTAGGATAATAGTGGTACAAGTATGTTTACATAGCGAACCATACAACAGAAATCATCGTTTGGTAAAAGTAGCACGGACATACTTGTTCGGGTGGTGCTTAGTCATATTGTATTACGAGCTTGACAGAATCTTCGATTGAGTCTTGAATGTTTTTAAATTTTAATTTTTTTTTAATTTTATTTATTTGATTGTATTATTGTATATTATTTTTAGTTTGTATAATTGTGTTTTTATTTCTATTTTTTAATTTTGTATACAATTCGACAATGTAATATTGAAAAGTTTTTAATAAAGGTCAGTTGGGGAGATATGTCCCTGTTGACGTCACTTTAAAAAAAAAATTGTCGAGTCACATTTTTTCGAAAAGTTTTGACATTATTGGTGGTAGGCTGATTGATCTGTATGACTCTATTTCATTTTCTTTTTTGCCAGATTTCTAGATCATAATTATCCATTGATTGGGGAAGTGTCATAAGCTCAAATCAAGAAGCTTTCTTGTCTTTTAATTTTGTAATAACTTCTTTTACTTCACTGTGTTTAAAAAGTGGTATTGGTTGGTCTAACTGAAATGGGAATTTTTGGAATGGTCTTATATTCTCATCGTCGATCAGGTTGTTATTCGAAGGAAATGGTTTAAATGTGTTTTCAAGATTATTTGCGAACATATCCGCTTTTTCTCGATAATTTCTCGCCCAATTCGCGCTGTTGATGGAGCATGTACTGTTGCGGATGTTTTTCTTTTTTTAGTTGCTTTCCACAAAGAGTAGTCAGTAGCTTCAGTTGGTGTCAATCTTTCTAAGTAGAGTCCTGTATTGATTGGTTTTTATCTGAGTTCAGCAATTTTTAAGTCTTTTGTAGCTCGATTAAATAAGCATTTATCATTTGGCGATCCAGAAGTCTGCCATTTTTTTCGAAACTGTCTTTTTTCAGCAATGTTTCTTCTTATGGTTTTTTATAAAATGTATGTTAATACAAAGAAAAAATGGTTCCTTTGTATTCTTATTGCTGTTGTAGTTTCCAATCTTCTTTCCATGCCTTTAGTTTGTAGAATCAGTGTATATATTATTATAATATGCCATATGCATATATTATTATTTATAAGAATGACACTTGTAGAATTAATGGTCCTTGAACAATTTGGCTAATATTGACTAAACAAGTTAATCGGGAGCACGCGACACATACTCCACCATCTCTGGAATCAAGCTACACGTGCCCAAGGCCGTGACCTTGATCATCGTCTGTCTTCACCTATTCCGCGACACGCTTCCGCAATCCACACTTGAAGAGCAAGCGTGTGCATTCAAATCGCCTAAATAAGTGGTTGCACAACATCACAACGTTGCCGACGGTCAAACACCTTGCGCTCCTGGCATGGTGGCCTCATGCCAAGCATCATGCATCGCTCGCGGACGCGTGTCTCAGCCAGGCGCCAGCACTTCCACCATGCACGCGTGATAAACACGACAATTTGTTGTTGTTATTATTCAACAATTAAGTGCAAGTACATTTATACGCAAGTAGCATTTAATACACAGCAGCACGCATATAATATTAAATAACCACACGCGACGCGTCTTTCGATTGGTCCTCAGCAATTATTTGAACACAAATCACTTAAGCGTGCACGGCACACGGACGATCTTCCCCTGAATCGCCCGCTGAAACATTCCTCCTCTAGCACGCAATGATCGCGCACCCTTAATTTAAGTGTGTATGCACCAAACACACATACATATAAAGTACACTTAACTGTGCGGGGTGCACACGATGCGTGTGCACCGAACAATGGAGGGGAAAAGCAGTGGTGGGGATGACGCATGCAATGCATGCGTCCGGACGCACGTCACAGAATCAGTCGAACGCCGTTCGCGCACACGATAAGTCACGTGTGAGCACACGCACTACACTTTGCACCTACAAACCGTTGTCGACCTGCACCAACCGCCTTCAAATCACACTTAGTGTCTTTCTATACGCCTTTCGTGTTTTTCACACTTATTGCACTATTGTACTATCATCGAAAAATCGCTGAAGAATAATACGCGTGCGTGAAAGAAAAACACCTGCGCGAATAGCACATCAAAAGTCTTATCTACGCGCATACGCACGTTTACGGTGTATATACGCGTGTATTCGTGAACCGCCAACCGGCGGAAGTGATTTAAATATACTCTCAGCGTGAGCGGAAGTTTTTATTAGAAGAAATAACAGACGGTTTAGTGAAAACAGACCGAGTGAAAATAGAATTACGTATAAGTGGATATTTCACATACGTGCGCTAAAGTGCAGTAAAATTTATTATATATAGTGTTTCAAGTGTTGGAGAGCTATAGTGCCACTTAAATAAAATAATATATTACGTCTTGAACGTTGAAATGGAGCACCATCACATGCACAATCCACCGTTGCACTGGGGCTACTCGGGCACACCACCGCAGAACACGTGGGTACCGCCACCCACAACCCGTGGCAGTCTTAAGCGCAGCCGTGATGTCTCGGAGAGCGATTGCGATGATAACTACTCGGAGACCTCCTCGAAGGATCTGTAAGTTGAATTTATTTTTATTTTGTATATTCTAATTTTTTTATTCTAAGAAATCAAATTATATCATGTTATATTTATACCTTATGTCATTAAGTAACAAAAACAATTCTATTTAAAATTATAAATTTGTGTGTTTAACAATATTTTTTTATGTGAATTAAAATAAAATCAATAACATAATTTTATTTTTATTTTATTAAATGCATTATTGCGTTATTGTTATTATTATTATGCAAGCCATAATTTTTATTTTTATTTTATTCTATTTCACTAATTTTGTTGATTTCTTCTCTTTCAGGACCTCACTTAAAGACGGTGACAGCTCATGCCACCACCAGAGTCGCAAGAAGCGTCGCGGTGTTATCGAAAAGAAGCGTCGCGATCGCATCAACTGTTCGCTGTCCGAACTCAAGCGTCTCGTTCCGTCCGCCTACGAAAAACAGGGCTCTGCCAAATTGGAGAAAGCCGAAATACTACAGCTGACCGTCGATCACCTCAAGACACTAAATGCCAAAGGTAATAACGTCATTTTTTATCAGGACAGTGGTTTATAATAAGAAAATAAAGATATTGCAAGTCATTCTTTATGATTATATTCTTTCTAAAATTAGAACAAAAAGTTAAAAGACCCGAAATCCATTTGTTTTTTATAACAATGGAAAAACTTTCTTATACTAATGAAAGTGCTTTTCAAATTCCCTTTGGTGTCTAAAGAAGAGTTTCCTTCCAAATATTGATCCGATGCGTAATTGAATCACAATCTTGAAATCATACCCTTCTCACAAACGCACACCCTTATTCTTTAGTGAAACAGGTTTCTCTTGACCGCGCCGTTTACGACGACAAATACGATATGTAAGGAAGAATACGTCAAGACGACGTGGACATCTGCTCTTAACCACTATCAAAACATACACTCACAAATAAAAATACAAAGGCATGTGTTATATAATATATATATATATTATATATATGTGTGTTATCGTGTGTGAGTATTTATATATTATATAGTACTCTACAAACACGCACACATGAATATACAATATATTGTCCTCTTTATTGTACATTAAATGTAAATACACAAGAAACGAAGTCACTGAGAGGTCGAGCGCACTCCTGACGTATTCGGATGCAGTCCAATTTCGGTGACACGTCAAGTGGAAAGCTTTCTTCCGGTTCTTGATGTGCGCCAGCTTACGTACATTCATATCGACTATAACATACACAAACATACATGGTATATACATCTAGTAGTATTAAACAGTATATAAAAAATTGATATACCATCCGGTACTTTCAAGAGAGATTTTGATATAATGCTATATTCCTGCGCATTGAATAAATTTCTACAATACCTCTAGAAAGTACTCTTCTAAACTCTATTATTATAAAACCTCTTCTAACCTCTATCAATCTTAAAGATATGCGCTACTCATTCAACCCGTTTGTATTGTATACAATATAATACATTATTACCTGTATGCATGTATTCTCATAAACCAGCTAATCATACGCCCGCGGGTGTTTACCGTAACCCTGACCCGCGTCACCTTCCCGCGCCCTCATTTCGGTATAAATCACAATACACAACAGATACTTTCTATCTCTCTCTATTTTCCTAGCTCACACATTCGTCTCTCTACATAATAATTAATAATAATAATAAACACATTTAAGTACTGTGTGACTTTGCAATATTCCCTGTGGCACCGATTAAATTGCGCGCTCGAAGGACCATATCGGACGCATTAAAATAGGGAGAATTGGCGCATATAAACTAACTAACATATAAAAATACCAACCCTAATTGTACGCGCAGTTGAGTTCTCACGCGTGCGAGTACGTCTATTTTGAAATTCTGTTTTTCCGTATGTGTCGTATTGAAGGAATATGGAAAAGAGGGGAAAATCTTGTGTGTGTGTGTGTTTCTGACTCGAATACGTGGGAACGCATGGGTGAGCTGGTTGACACACTAAACGAGTGCTTAATAATGTGTATTTGTATGTTGTGTATGTATATATTTTGTTGTGCAGTGGCTTGAACACCACTAGCGGGTTCTTATCCGATTTATGCGCGTCAAGTAGGAGCATTTTCACGCGTGGGAATGTAAACACAGAGACAATATCATTTGTATTTGTTGCTTTTCTGTCTGGTGGTGATGTGAGGGAGCACTAATACATATATATTTATGTAAATAATTATTTAACTAACAATTTTTTTTTTCAGGCTCTGACCCTCTTTCCTACGATCCGCAACGTTTTGCAATGGACTACCATATAATCGGGTTCCGGGAATGTGCGTCAGAGGTCGCACGATATCTGATCAACATCGAAGGCATGGACATTCAAGATCCACTTCGCATGCGCCTTATGTCTCACCTGCAGTGCTTTGTTGCTCAACGCGAGCTATCAGCTAAGTCAGAGGCCAATCCGAGCTGGACGCATGGTACCTATCAGCCAAACTATGCTCCCGGCTACCACCAAAACTATCCCACACACGTAACTGTTGCCAGCAATGGCTATGTTCCGAATCTGCCACCACTGATAACAGCTGCACCATTGCCTCCTGCTAGCCAGCACCACCACACAAGCAATACAGCGACCCTGACTAGCACATCTTCGCAACAAGCTACTTCTGACATTTTGTCTGATCACACTCAATCTCCACCACATGCTCAACAACAACAGCAACAACAACACCACTCTCAGCAGCAGCATCAACAACAACAGCAACAACACTACGAAGCTCATACCGACCATCAAGTCGCCGGTGGTCCTACCTATACGGACCTCACCAGTAACCCGCAGCGAAATACGTCCGCTAGCATTGGCTACGGTAATCCGCATTATCCATCAACCGGTGCCCAGGGCTACGGTAATCCCGGCTACAATCCAAACGGCTCTAAGCCGTACCGACCATGGGGCGCAGAAATGGCCTATTAACCCATCAAAAAGAATACACAATTTACCAAAAAGTTCCATCACACAGTCACTAAAATCTAACTAGACTAGAATCTGTAAATAAGTACCCTCTAAGAGCGAGATAAACATATATTTAATATTTATTAAATTTCCCAGCATAGGAATAATTAAATTATATTGTGCGAAAGTCATATCACATATTTATTTGTATATATATATAAAAATTAACATTCATAAACATATGCCATTACCAGACAAACAAAAAAGAGCTTTAAACTTTTACTGAATCGAGCAGACAATTTTCAATATTGTGTACATCACAAAAAAAAACATTTTCATCACCCAACATTTTCTACAGAAACACCCAACCGCAACGGTGCCATTGAGACAGCGACCGAAACTTTTTTAATAGACTTCGTTCGGGAGCTCGAACATTCTTATGACAAGTGAATTGAAAAAATATATTATATTATATATATAGATTGAATAAAATATATAGTATATTTATATAAATATATTATGTATATTATATACAACGTATTTTTGTATGCGATAGTCATATTTTAGAAACGAGTATTTTTTTCTAATCTTTAGAATCAATAAGTGTAGTACATTATGTATAGGTATTTATATTTATAATACGAAATGTGATTTTACACCATGATTGCCTATTGCAATGTAAACCAATAAAATATAAGCTACAATTTGAAAAAAATATGTATAAATGATATGGGTTTTCTTGGTAATTTGTTATGGGACCTTGAGATTTTTAGGAAGCATGTGACATAATAGAATATTGATTGTGCAATTGAGGCAATTCCAATGTCATTTTGTATAAAATATTTTTGTTATATACGATATATATATTATATATACATGCAGAATATAATTATTTACTCTGCATTTCAGTCTGTTTCGAGATCAATCCACATTTGTCACATAAACTCCTGTAGCATATTTCGAAAGATGGATCAGTTGAGGCGATTTTTTCTAAATACTAATATTCACATAATTTGTGTAAAGGAAACTTGGTTAAACCCTTCTCATTCTGACAGGATGGTTAAAATTGAGGGTTTTAAAATAATTCGTAATGATAGATCGCGCTGTGTAGAGGTGGTGGTAATGCATGTTTTTTTCAAATTCTCTTCATTAACTTCTTATAACTCATTGGCTATATCCACCACCCTCAAATAGCGATTTTGCTAATTCCTAGCAAGCGTTAACAAGCCACAAATTATATTTTTGATGATGTTTTTGACTGGTGATTTCAATATCAGCGTGTCCGAACATCAAAGTCTCGATCTCTTGTTCAGCTTTTTTTTGGTGTGGCACTTTCAATTGTTAATTCAGCCCCAGCGCACTTATCTATCTATCAGCATTGCAGACTTCTTGTCTAGACCTGTTTGTAGTCGGGAATTTATCAAATGTTATTACATGTAGCCAATTGGGCATTTCCCACCATGAACTTATATTTCTCTCCTATTTTGCTCCTGTTACATATGTCCTGATTATTACGTTCCGGCATGACAGTATAATAATAACACGTCTACTCTATTCGTACTCCATTTATTGACTGACCATAACTCATTGTTACACAATAATATGTGTGTGTGTAAATGTATATATATATATATATATACTACTCTGTCAAATAAGTACCCGGAAATTCTCATTTTAAATTTTCCCGCTGAGAATA
>JANSTU010013777.1:0-14875 GCA_027564075.1 Bolitophila hybrida | reverse complement strand
TGGATTTCAATAGGTGTCACCTTTTTCGCACTCAAAAAACGTATTACAGAACGCAATTCGCACTTGGACGCTGACGCTTATGTTTTATTTTTTATTTGTCTTTTACGGATGGCGATGTCCAGTTGATTCCACAACATTTTCGATGGTATTTATGTCCAAATATTGTGGAGGTGTCTTAATCACAATTTTACAATTTCCACTCACTAATGGCGATGAATTATCTTATATTCAATTGACATCAGAAATAAAAAAATAATTTCGTTTTAGAGATTTCCATGGAGTACGCTTAACAAAAATGTAAATGCACAATCATTTGTGGATATCTGTCACTAGAGCCTATCTGAGTATATCTATGAAAATTATATACAAATATGGTCGGAGCAAAAACCATTGGTGTAAGATCAGTTTTGTTAAACTCTGTATTAGTTGATAAAACGATAAATCAAATAAATACGATATTGACCATTACCAAACGATATTTACTGGATAGACATTGATAAATAATTATAAATATATATTCAGTTCAACAGCTTGGCTATTCGATAAGGATGTGTAGCTTTTCTTTACTAATAAACATTAATATAGACTAATAATTTCAATTGAAGTTTGCGAGTGAAATTTCCAGTTAGTGATGAATTGCGTAGGTCAGTGAGACATTTAGAAGAATAAATCAGCAATCTTATAAATATTTGTTTGGGCGGGCTCTTGGCTAATATAGTATGTATGCCCTTTATTTAATGCTTCAATGTGTATCCTCATTTTTGTGACTCACTGTATTCGTTCAATGGCCAACAACTCCAAAGTGCACGACCCGTAAACAAACAAAATTAATTTATATATATTTTGTTGGAGCGGCCGACGGCGGGCCTTATCCACACTTTGGCCGATAACAGAGAAACACACATACATATATACAATGCGATAAAAGTGTATATGTTCGACTCTGATGGTGCAAAAGGTTAACATGTTGCTGTGCGCATAGAAACCAAAGTCTAGAGTTTTATTTTGTATTTATTTTAAAAGTCATATTGATCATCATAGATTTTATGAGACCGAAATAGACTATTTTTTTTAGAGTGTTCAAAATAGAACTGCAGTCACAATAGGTGTGCTAAAAGCATACTATGGTATTCGTATCATGTACACAATGTGGCATTTATATGTATATTATGAGTTTGGTATTTTTAAATAAATAAAAAAATATTAATTAATTTAATTGCCCCAAAAAAACAGAATATTTTGTGGGTATTCATTAATTAATTTAATTGCTTCAAAAACAGAAACACCATAATTATAATATGTAAAAATGGTTAAAATTCTTGGGGAAAACATAATGAATAATGTATATTTTTGCCTGAACGTTATCGCTTGTTACTCGCATACTTGCTTATCGCAATCGAAGCGTTTATTAACTTTATATTTAACGCTCTAAGTGTGTATGTGTCACAGTTTGTGAATACACATATGAATTTCTACGTTTGTATTGTAAAGCTGCGCGCGCAGTCGAACACCAGCTGAGATACTACGTAATCGGCCGCCGCCATATAGACAGTGTGCTTCTTATATTAGTCTCTACTCTCTACTTCTCTAGTCTGTATCCAAGTGCGATATTCGCTGGACGTGAAAACGTGAAAAGGCGCCGCGTGAACGACTTGAGTATTATTTTACTAGTATGAGTCATTGCTGCTGCGTTTCGACGTGTTCGTTGTAGCCGATATAAAATAGCTATACTCCAAGAGAGAATAATTAAAAAAAAAACATTTGAAGTGTTTCATTAGGACGATATAAATATAAATTCGGTGCGTTGAGAAAACCGAAAGTGTGTCTCGCGACGTTTATATCATGTAACACCTAACTGTGCTGCACGTTTTGAAGTGAAAGCACTCTCTCAGTTTTATATTGACTGGAATGTGTTAGTTCGCAAAGTGATTGTGATATAGTTATTCTTCTCAAGGAAACTAAGTGAACTTCACTATACTGACACGTCGCCGTCTGTGTGTGCGTGTGTTTTAATAAGTTCCTCCATCAACAACCAACCACCCTGATTCCACCACCAAATCTCAATATGTCTTTGGAGCATACTGCCCTGCCGATGGCTGGAACTGTCATGGATGATTTTGCTATAATCTTTCGGGATCTTTTCGCAAAGGTACTAAACTCAAACACGTGCATCTGATATCTTTCAATGAACATACAGATTTTTGTCTCCGAATATATACGTACACACTCATACGTATATATTATTATCGGTGTGCATTCAAATAGATCTGAACACTCGCATACACTCAATGCTCGAGATTATATGTACTATTATAATAGCCAATGTGTCAGCTTGATTTCGTACACAAGGTGAACTTACGTAATCAGTTTAATTTCATATTGTTTAAATAGAAGTTTGCGGTCTGCGCTCTATAATTTCGTGTTATAATTGCATTTCGAAATATTTTTTCAAATTCATTAGTTTATTGTGTCAACTAATTGTGTCGCGCGCATATTTTTATAATATATACTATATATTTACGTTTTTAATTACCATCAAATGAAATAAGTGCATATTTGCTGAGACAATTTTTTTGCGCTGCACTCTGCATAAGTGTGACCGCGCCGAACACGTGTAGAAGTGACAAGCTTGTGTGGCTGTGTATGTGTGTAAAGTGTCTAGCCTGAGACGAAGAACTGTGTATACTTTAGAAATGTCGTCGCGAGTTAGCGTCTTTACGTTTGTTCTGAATGTAATAAATTATATGAAATATTTACAATTTTCTCTACTCACATGCACGATAGTTTAAGTGTTTATAGTTAGTCATTGTTTTCGCCCTTGATTTGAACCGCATGCAATTTCAGACAAACACATACCATTTTTGTATTTTTGCAATTACAACCATATAATTTCTACATGTTTATTAGATAATATGTCTACTTTGGCTCGTTGTGTTTTATTGTATTATGTGCTTGTAATCATTAAAAATAATTAAATTTATAAAGATATTGCTTATATACGATTTCTCATTTGTATTTATTGAAATCGCAAATTAATCAAGATATCGTGTGCTTAGAAAGAAAATACACAAATTGCACTTTTTGAAAAAAATAGGTAATGATGCCAATTTATGATTAAATTTTTTTAATTTTAACTACAAATATAGATCCCCTTTTAATTGAAAATGGACTCGGAAATTCTTTACGAATTATAACTAAACTAAATGTATGTAAATGTAACAGGAAAAATACATTAAAATTATTTAGTGTTTTTTCTATGTTAAATATTTAATCAAAAATGTACTTAGTTTTTAAAAGTATTATCAAAGAAATAACAATTGTTTACGTCACATTTGGCGGTTCCGATACATGTGCCTATAACTTTGCGAATATTCGCTCCTAAGTGTTCAATCGTCACGGGTTTGTCTACGAAGACAAGCGCTCTTTTGGATTATATTCTCTCAAATTTCGGTAATTTTTATTAACATTTTTTTATTATTAAATAATTTAACATTAACATTAACTGATCAAGAGACCCCTGGAAAAACTCCCGAAATAGATGACTCGCACTTATAGAAGAAGAAAATGCTTAGTTTATTTTAAAACATTCAATGCACAATAAATTTGTTTTTTTATTTTGTTTATACTTTGTGAATAAATTCGCAAAAAAATATATAAAAATACATTAATTACGGAAAATTGGCACTAAGTGTATTTTATAAAATAATTTTTCTTTACTTTTTTTACCTAATTTTTTTTTTAAATTTCAAACCAAATTTGTTACTTAGAAAAATTACTTGCTATTTTAAACGAAATGAAGACATGAGGCATTTAAAATACTGACAATCATTTCTTGTGATGAACTGGCTCGAAATCGCTTTTGTCACTTAAAAATACTTTCTCGCACTCGTGAGTTGTTTTTTTTTCAGTTACCATGTAATCGGTGACCAGTTTTTGCGACGACTGTATTGTTTCACTTTATCCGCTTGTATAAGTCTCGGTATCTTTTGGAATTTTGAAGTTCTTTCAGAATTTATACCGATTGCAAAAAAAATACCTTCTAACTTATTGCAAAGTTTTATTTGCTGATAACTAAAAATCTAAAATGCTTCTATTCTACTAAAACAACCCACTTTCGTCAGCATTAAATACTTGATCCTGGCAATATCCACCATCTTCAA
Organism: Bolitophila hybrida; assembly: GCA_027564075.1. NCBI lineage: Eukaryota > Metazoa > Arthropoda > Insecta > Diptera > Mycetophilidae > Bolitophila > Bolitophila hybrida. The sequence goes on along the minus strand of JANSTU010013777.1, from coordinate 10,715 downwards.
AAACTCTTTAAAATATTTTTGTTGATGTACTGCATACGAAAAAAAACACCAAAACACGTTTAAGTGTACATATAAAGCTCATGTATTTCAGGAAGAATAAACCGGCTCTAACTAGATTTATTAACACAATGCTGCGAAATGCGTTTCAAATGCTTTCCCACCTTCTATAGACAGTACTGTTTACCACTTCTGCGCTGCTATTAATAACCATTAAAATAACCTTTGTTTACCCACTATGTACAGATATAAACGTATACAGATTTAAAAATTCAACTGATAGATCACGTTTTTTTGCCATTTATACAAGCATAAAATAATATTCGAATGAGAACATCAACAACATGCAACAAATTATACACATAGTTTTTTTTAAATATTGTGCACTAAAAAGTTATAATTTAAAAAAAAACTATCTTAATTATTGTAGGGGCTCTCCCCTGGCCGACTGGCCAAAAATGAGCCTTAAGGCCTTTGATGCCTAGAATTTGTCGTATTCGTTCCGAATACCGATAAATTTATGAAAAATCAAATTATTTTGTGGCATCATTCTCCGTATAATATTGTATAATAGTCAGGGATAATACTTAAATTACTTACTTACATTAATTAAATTTGCCCATGGCCACGAGTCTTTTGAATAAATTGAAGCCGCAACGACAGCCACCCTTAACAACATTCCTAAACAGAACATCGCTGGGATAGGGAGAGGAAGATTATATTAAATTTGTTTTTTTTTTAAAAAGTTCGGTTATTTTTGGGATCGAGGATGTAGTACAATTAGTTCCTCTTGAAAAAAGCAAACACATGTTGACAACCGTAATATATGGCTAGTCCCAGAAGCCTTCGCACCGGAAAATTGCTTAATTTCGTAGTTTGGTTTCAAAACACTAGTTTATACGCTATATCCAAGACTTTTAACGAATCATAAAACAAAAAACGAAAAGGAAGGTGGTAACGACAATCCATTTAAATCCCAAGCAGTTCGCAGTTGGTCTCTATTTTCCATACGAGTTTCTGAAAGTCTTTAATATCATTATTTGTCTCTAAAGTCTCTATTTCATTATCATTACAAAAAAATCCTAACAAAGCATTGAATCAATGTGAAAAGGTTTAAACATTCTACTCCTTTTTAATTGTTTTTCTCTTTTTTTTGCTCTATGTACTCTGGGTAAATTTATTTATCTCTGTGTTTTGTGAGTACATCCATTAGAAGAATTATTATTGCTGGAACTTAAATAATAACTTTAATAACATCAAAAATGATAAATATGTATAAAATAAAAATAAAATTGCTGGAATCCAATTAAAAGCCAGCTGTCAAGATACACAGTTGCACACGTCTTAGCTTATATCAAAGATGAGTGTAGTTATAAATAAAGAGATAAGGGAAAAGGGCTGATGCAAGCTTAACACATGCAATGCTTGCACATCTATCTATAAATTAAAAATGCGTTCCAAAGAATCAGTCAAACTGTCTGCAGCGATAAAGCGGAAATCTGCAGTCTAAAAAAAGTTTTGTTTTTTTTTATTTTCCAGTATGAATGATACACAATTTAAGATAAAATATGAAATTTACCTTATATATTCGTTAGCAAATTATTTGAAAAAATAACTATGATGTCTCTATTTTCTTTGAAAATAGTCTAAGTCTCAATGCTACATCCTCTAGAAGACGGCAATACTCAACTGTTGTCTGATGGCAATACTGTGAATGTGGCTATACCAGCTACAATTGCAAACACTCGAATTATAACGTATATGTTACAGTTAGGGTAAAAGTCCGGCCATTTCGAAGAAAATTACCAAAATGTATCCAAGCTTGTAGCATTTGACCAAGGCCATTAAATTGATAAGTTTAAAAGTTTTACATTCGAAATACACTTGGAGAACATTTATTGATTTTTGGTAAATAGTATAATCATGAAACACGAGTCTTTTTTTTTGTATAACAGGCTATATAAATTTATAGTTAATTTAAAATATGCTTTTTGTATAGGCAAAATAATTTGTTATTTATGTTTCATGTTTTGTAAATTGTAGTTTTTAATTTGTGTGAGAGAACTAATAATTTTTAGTGATACCACACTTCTCTGTATATTTATCGAATGCAATAATCACATTGCACAAATTGCATTATTCTAATAGCAGAACTTAATATTGTATACACTGATACACACACGTAGACGACGTGTTTTTATTAAACAAGATGATAAAGCAGCCTTTTTTTGTTAATATTTCGCGATAAGAGCAATATCATTGAAATGTATATATACGGTAACGCGACATATAGAATAACCTCTAAACAGTGGAAAATTACGAATGATAGAAGTATTATATTGTTATTCAAAAATTTTAGAGGCTCGACTTAATATACGATATATGCATTTATAATTACGGCCATTGAAATAAATATTTATACTTTGACTAGACTACCGACCTCTTAAATTATATACATATGTAAATACGTCGATAGCCTGCAGTTCATGAGGAGGTCATTTGCGTGAGATCACACTTTGTCATCGCGTTTTTCTTTTTATATTTTTTTAATAAACATATATTTATGTATATTATGAAAAACATAGCCCGATAAATATGAAACATATTACGAGCGTGAACTAAATATGATTTGATTAAACTTGTTTTGAATGAATTAATAAAATATTCGCAATTTGAGTCCTCTCGGACTTTAAACCACATAAAATGCGACGTGTGCAGTGTGTACACTGTGTACAGCTCCGAGCGATGATAAGCTTCTCGAGCATTCATTCAATTAAGTGTTTTTTAATCACGTGTATTAAGATGCAATGATGTCAATGCGCGGAATCGCGGGTGTTGATTTCATGTGCTGAACTGCTGATGCGCGTTTAACTGGTTCGCGCTGTGATGCGATGACGATCGTGTAGTTTACAGAATATTTGTGACGCGAGCACATAATGATCGTATATAATATAGACAATAATGCGCAAACGCGTCATGTCTGGGGAACGAAGGTTAATTTTGTGAGTGGAAATATATGAGTAACCACATACCGGTAAAATTATATAATAGTATATATATTATACTGTTTATATATTTATATCGGATTTTATCGATGATGAACACACACTCATACACACACTCATGCATGCTAAACGGATGCTCTTCGATATTTATTGTTATATGCAGTTAGACATTCTTCTTCGATTATTTACCTCTATTGTAAATTAAGTTCTAAACGCATTTTCGATATAATGCCAAAAAAGTTTAATATAAATATTTCTGCAAATTTTACAAATGGCAAATCATCGATATAAAACAGATTGCTTCCTTAAATACTCAATTACCATAGATGAAGGAGATTAAATAAGACAGAGTGAAGCCTTAAAAACCTGTGTGCTCTCGGCAATAAAATGGCTGAATGATTTGAAACTTTATTCACAATACAGAACAATTCAAAAGGTTCATCAAGGTTCTGGAGGAAATAAAAAACTAAAAACATATATTAAGTTGTTATGCAAAAAACATCTATGAAGATGTCCAATTTTATCCGGAATTTTCCGATGTTCATGATTGTTTGCAATTGTTGTGTACAATCGCGGTAATTTCCGCTATGAAATATATATGTAGGTGTGTATGTATAGTAATCACTCATCATAATCATATTTGATTTATTGATGGCGTGCATCGTTTGACCTACGCTAACTTCAGCACGTAGGCCCCACCAATTGGGTCCATTGTTCTGCATTATTATAAATGTATGTTTATTATACTTTGTTGATTGTAGGCATATAACTATATATATTATGCTCTAGTTTATTAACGACAAACTGAAAAACTAAATACATTTTGAAGAATTTATAATATCAGAGTATATAATACACAATATATTATAATAACGAAGCGCTCTCATCCAGTTAACCAAACAAAATTCAACGCAAAATAAAACACAAAACACACAAAACAAACGCAACATAAACACACACCAAAACAACAACATCGCCGAAAAGTGCTTTATTGTTTTTAAATTTAATAAGAAAACATTTTTTTATTTAATTTAAAGACCGTCTGGAATACTGGCGCACTTTTGCATTTATGTTGCCCATAATATTCTGCACAATCAGTTCTGCTACTTTCGCTGTGTCTTTTGCATAGTAAGAACTAGAACTGCCCAAAATAACCATTCTGTGGTGCAATATATGGCAAAAGTAGTTTCTGCAAGCATTCTTTAATATCAATTTCTGACTGCGTTGACTAAATTGTTTGCCAAACAAATTGTTCCACCCTTATATGAGTCTCAGCTTATGGAAAGATTTCGAATCAAAACTGTACGTAACATTGTGGTCCAAATAAAGTGGCAAATACACGCATTTTGTACAGCTATTTTGATCTTCGTATTTGCTGTCTTTCTCATTTTGTTTTGCCATTTTCTGTTTCTTGCATGTTGTCATGTTATTGCGTTTTTTCACACGTTGCACCATTTTTACACTTGTTTGGCATTTTTTGCCACATCTCGTACAGACGTTTCCCTCTTCTTTAAGATTGTGTGTTTTATTCTTTTTCTCTAATTTAGAGTCCGTGGACCCGTCTTTTTAACTTTTTACCTATAATTTGGTTACTATGGTTACGCGCCTAGTATATGCGCATTTAAATTTAATTAAAATTTCAGCGTTGAACAATTTCATTCGGTACACTCCTTTTAAAAAAAATATTTGAAAATTTAATGATTTAAAAAAAAATCTCGTTTCATTTTTATTTACTTTGATTTAATCCTACAAGTTTACTATAAAAAGTTTTTCTTAAAAATTCGTTATTCGAAAGATTACTATTTATAATAGTCCAATTAAAAAATTGTATAATTAATTAAAAAAATATTGCATTTTTTTGCAGAATTTATCATATAATTTTACGCCGGTCTCGTAATGTTTTTTTCGAGCATCTGACCTGCTCCCCTGCTATACACTATAGTCCAAAGGCCTCCTGATCCCAAAAACAAAAAAAAATATGTTTAAGGCAAAATCTTGTGACGGCTAATTTTTCGACTTCCCATAATGTAATCAAGATAAAACTTAAAAAAGACTCGTTACATTTATGGCAGTTAAAAAAATGTCAATCTTCCGTGAAAATGTTGAATAATGATTCGCTAAAATTTAGTTACTTGTTTTTGTGTGTCTGCCAAAAATAATGATAAAATAACCAAAAAACGATTCGATACATAAAATTTTGGATTTTATTTTCCATCTTTTTGAAGTTGTGTTTTTAAATTTTATTCTATAATATTAAGCTATGTGAGCCGTTTTGACAGTTTTTAGTAACCTTTCAATATTCTAATAACACGACTAAATGTTTTTCTTGATTTTTATGTATTGAGTCACGAACACTTATTATAAATGTAATGTCTTAAAGTTTTTCAGAAAATTTCATTATACAGAGATTTACATTATTTATATACACTGTCTCACAAAGCTCATCATGTTATTAACACTCGCATAAATATATGTAAAAATGCACTTTTGGTCATATAATTAAAAAAAAATTAGTTACGATTGTTGGTAGTCGTGAGCTTTTATTAATTGAAATTAAATAAAACAGCCACAAGTCATTGAATGAGCCATAACTTTGGCTTTATTGGAGATAATGATAATTAATGCTTAAAAATTATTTCTGGTAATAATCAATAAAAAAAAACTTAATAAATGTGGTTTCTTTTATTTATTATTTGAACACAAAATCCACGACATGGGCATCCTCGTATTTATAGATTTTTATATTTTAAACCGGAATTTCGACTCATTTTCTAACAGTTTCTGTACAACCAGTAGATTCAGCAATATTTGAAATTAGCGGGACAATAATGCCATCAATTTACATATACATTGATTGATTTATTTATGATTTATTTTGGAAAATAGATCACAAAAGTTTGCTACTGTTTAATTTATGAGTGGTGTTCATACCTTTGCATCTATTGGTTTTATCCTTATAATTCACAAAACAAAAATTAGAGGACGTTTTTTGAATTATGTTAAATTATTTAAACGTAATTTCGTAACTATAATTATTTTTTTTTATTTTACTAATGATCGTCTTTATTCTTCTTTCAAATTAACACAATAAACTGCTCGGTCCTTCCGTACACAAGTTCAACAACCTGGTTTTTCATTCGGTGATAAGAAGTCCTCGAAATAAAATATGTGCTTCGTCTGCGTTTTTATTGTATTTTGGTATTTCTGTAAACATTACAAAATAAAGTGTGCAAACAGTCACGCTTGCCTGCGCAAATCCGCACAATAAGAGCTCTTAGACTTTATTAAATATATGTAACATATATATGTATAGTACATAAATGTATGTAAACACGAAATTTAGCACGATATCACATGTCATATAGAAGCCACCGCTAAAATGTATACACACTTATTAAATTTGATTGAATGTGGAAATGATGCTAAATGGATGTCGTCACACTTAAATTGCCAGTCGCATACAAACACAATTCAATTTTATATAAATGTGTGTATGTTTATCTTTTTGTTTATATATAATTATTAAGTATATATAGTTCAAAAACGTCCGAGACTTTGCCCTCTCAAAATACTCGTTGAATAATCGATCGAGAAGAAAACTGACAAGACGCACTCTGATGAGCATTTGGCAATTTTCCAAGAATGCTTAGAGTGAAGGTGAAAATGTATATTTCGGTGCAAGGAAGAGGTATTTTATATTATTGTCCGGATTTCTCACAGACTTTCTGCTTCCACTATATGCGTCCATATGCAACAACAGCATAAACAATGCCATTAAATGCTTCCAAAACAAGGTTAAATTGCATAAGCATATTATGTATATTTAATAATATATTTTTTACTTTAATCCGCGTCAATGTGTGCGTTTAAGTCACCCTGAAAAGTCACTTCCTCACTTGAGTGTTTGTGGCAACGCGCGTGTGGCATCATCTACAATCCTATACATGAAGCCGTGTTGGGGTGTGCTAATGTATATGTGTATAAATGCATACATTTATAGTATAGGCGCACGTGTATCGATTTTACTGACACAAATTTATTATCACTGTTCACACATTCACTCATAAACTGAACAGAACTCTGGCGACCTTCGTCTGGACAACACACACTCATATATTAGTACTTTGCTTATCGCGTCTCCATATACGTATGTTGTGATAGACTCCATAATACAAAAAGGAAATACTTTAATTTGAGCTTTAGATGCTTTTCAGCTGTTCTGAAACGCGCACTCGCATTTGTTTACATCATGCAGAGTGCAATGGTGAATAGTCGATAGTCTGTGTGTACATGTAAGTGTCAAAGTGTCAAAACTAGAAAGACGGAAGTCTATTATAGTTGGGACTCACGTAATTTGCTCTAAACGATATGTCAATTGGTGATTGTGTAGTGATATCTGCCAGAAACGGATATTTTTCATTTTTCATACATGTTGCAACGTTGAATTGGTTTTACTATCTTAAATAACACGTCATATGGTGTAGAGTTCAATAACCTAAGGCTGTAAATCTGAAAAGATAGTCATTCAGTAAGTTCAAATGTTCTGAGGTTATTTACTTGTCATTCAGATGTAAATAATATAATTTTTACAGATCTTTTTTTAGTAAAAAAATATAATATATATTTAAATGTTATACAAATAATTAAACCTGTGATTTGTTTTCTTTTTAGTACCTCGACATTGGCGAGGACATGAACATACCCGATGACTTTACGCCCAGTGAAATGCAAACAGGACAGTGGTGGCGTCATTTAGCTGCCGGTGGCATTGCTGGTGCCGTGTCGCGAACCAGTACGGCACCTCTTGACAGACTTAAAGTATTCCTCCAAGTAAGTATTGTATATAAATATCCAGGGTGTTTTTTTATCTATACAGATCTAGAAATAATTAGCTATATATATATATATTATATAGTTAACTTGTGAATATGAAGTTGTAGGTAATGTATAAATATAAATATTGGGTCTTAAGTAATTTTTAAATTGTCTGATTTTTTAGTTTTAAAAGTTGCGTGATTAATAAAATATTATGAATTTTGGTTGATTTGTATTTTTGATTTTTTTTTAATGTTTTTTATCTACTTCACACACAAAAGGCTATTATTTTCGAAAAAGAGTCAATTTTGTTTACCACCTCTTCTTAAAATTCTATATAAAAACGTTGACCTCAAAATATATATTTTAACTAAATGTTTAAATAATATGATTTAAAACAACACTCTTAGAGTACTAACTTTGTTAATTTTTTTCCAGGTGCAACAGACCAAAACAAGAATCTCAGACTGCTTCACAAATATGCTCAAAGAAGGTGGCGTCCGAAGTTTCTGGCGCGGAAACGGCATCAATGTACTGAAGATTGCCCCCGAGACTGCCATTAAATTTGCAGCCTACGAACAGGTGAAACGACTAATACGTAGCAACGAGATCCGTCCCATGTCCATATACGAGCGCTTCGTTGCTGGTGCCTGCGCCGGTGGCTTCAGTCAGTCGATAATATATCCCCTAGAAGTATTAAAGACGCGTCTGGCACTGCGTCAAACTGGCCAATACAAGAGCATTGCCGATGCCTGTGCTCAGATCTATCGTAAAGAGGGACTGCGCAGCTTCTATCGAGGTTACATTCCAAATATAATCGGCATTATTCCATATGCTGGCATCGATTTGGCCGTCTATGAAACACTAAAGAAGAAATACTTAAGTCACCACGAAACGGAACAGCCAAGCTTTCTGTTGCTGCTGGGTTGTGGCAGTGCGTCCAGTACGCTCGGTCAGTGTTGCTCGTATCCATTGGCGCTAGTGCGAACGCGGTTACAAGCTCAAGGTAAGCATTTAAATGAATAATTTTTATAATATCGATTACTAATTTTATTGTTTGTGTTTTTTTTAACAGTGATAGCCGCGGGTTCAGCCATCCAGGCTCACAACACAATGGTTGGTGTGTTCCGGCAAATTCTAAAAACCGAAGGACCTACCGGCCTGTACCGTGGCATGACACCGAACTTTATAAAAGTAATGCCGGCCGTTTCAATAAGCTACGTTGTCTACGAGTACACTAGCCGAGCCCTTGGCGTTAATATGACGTGATGCAACAGATGCTCCTCTCTAGGCCTAAGTGTGATTACGATCGAATTGCTGTTAATCCTGATATTTATTAATGCGATGAGATTGGTTGTATCCGTATGTGTGTGTGGTGTCGTCTTCTATAATAGGCCTCTTGTCCGTTGATGGGGTACAATTTTACGAGAGCAGCCAACGACACAAATATAAACATTGTATTCTTAGGTTATTATTTATTTAACGAAATATTTTTTAATACACCCATCGCACACCGCACCACAATACTCTCACAAAAATGGCTAAATTATACGCTAAAGTTGTTTATAAGTTATATAGTACCCACAAATTGATAAACATTTTTCAAAAAAAACAACAACTACAAAATACTAATTTACGGTCAAGGCATATTCGATTTAGCAATACAAAATTAACCATTTTCACTAACACCGTGTTTTTTAACAAATCTATCATTAATTAAACGATAAAAGACCTCATTAATTAGATAAAATAACTCCGACGAGAAAGTGTGAGTGATATAAAGAACAAAAAAAAAAGCGAGAGAAAAAGGAAGAAAATGTGCGCTCCCATAGAACGCACGCGCCACTGCTGTCCTATTTATTTTACTACTATTATATTATTATTATTTTTTTAAACAATGCGATCCAAAAGTGCGAGAACCAGAGACACACTGAAAACATCAAAAGATAAGAAGTGTGCATTTAAACAACGATGACGATCACATAGAACCATCCGATCGCGCCCTGAACGCGTTCCAAGCGATGTTTCCTCATTACGAGATTCTAGATTTAATGTCGTTTTTTTTTATATACATATACAATTATGAACGCATAATTATCTACTTTGTTTAGCAATAAAATTTCAGAAATGTTATTTTCAATAATACAAACAAAAAATGGCTGTTTTATTTTATAATTTTTCCTTAATTTTCTGCTAACTGTTTATACTCACTATGTGTGCACTAAAAATATATTGTCCTATGTCTATGTTGGCGGGATTTACCGCATTCTACTATCATTATAAATGACATGTGCATTCTGCCCCATTTTCCCAAAAAAATCCTTCTTAGATTTAGATAGGTACTAGGTAGCTTATATACTTAAATAAATCTACATTGACGTTCGCGATTTGCATATCGCATATAAATGATGCATTTGTCCGTCAGTACACATTATATATATATAATATATATATTTCTTAAATAATTATTATAAAATTACATTTAACGATACCCGCACGTGATACAGAACAGAAAACATATAGTTAACGATCATTGTCATTATATTGAAATTCAATACAAAAAGAAAGAAAGACATGAAAAACAAATGTAAGTTATAATAAACAAAATATTTTGTGTCCGTTAGTAAATTGCAAATCTTGTTCTCGCAAATCAAATCTTTTTAAAGATAATTCAATTTTGAAATATAAATGTTTAATTGAGACAAAAAGAATCTATGTTGTTTTATTTTAGTAGCAGAGGGGTTAACGGCACAAACCGTATAAATGTTGCTTGTGTTAAGCCGCATTTCCTTCGTCTTCTTTGCGTTGATCCGATGGCCGGCTAGGCTTGCAGAAATCGCAAGATTCTGCAGCATTGAGTCGACGTCTTCGTGACGATGTGCTAAAAAGCAAGCATCG